>PNEQ01033444.1:6029-43794 GCA_003012365.1 Medauroidea extradentata | reverse complement strand
GCGTTAAGCGCACGAGCTAAAACACGAGGTAAACGAAGAGGGCGAAAAAAGATGATTAGAAATATAAATTACTATTGCAGCTACTATCAGTGAAAACAAAGTTGAGAGCCCTCTCCGGGACACACGTCCTACCTCGTGGCCGACTTACGATGAACTCGGCTGCCAAGATGGCGTCGAGCGTGCTCCTAGCCGGCAAGTACGTTAAAGTACCGTTACAATAGTGATAATGAAATTTAGGTGAATACAAGTACAAGTTACGTGGCGGTGAGACATATAAAAAATAATAAGAATTACTGGTGATGACAAATTACTTAATTAACATTCCTTTAAAATTAACATACAACGAAACACTGACCCTGAATTGTGTGACCACGTGGCTGAATAAACTAAACAAGACTTAATATTACAATGGCTCGTGCTGAAGGCAGGTTGATTGCTGGCCGTAGCTCAGTCCTCAGTTTGTTTATTTTAGTTTCTGATTACGTGAAGTACTTTGCGGTGGGCGGTGAGGTTGGTGGTGGTGGGGTGTTGTGACGTCACGTGGAGGCGGCAATTCAAACACACACACACGTGTCGCTGGCACACGACACCGCACTAACCGGCACTGTTGTAGTTGTGGTAAGGGGGGGGTCCGGAGCACACCGAGGAAACCCTGTCACATGGTCAGGACGGGCTTAACTTCCCAGGCCTAGGGCTTGGGACGACGTCAAGGTTGATAAGGAGCTGGACAGACGTTAGAGGTTAGGAATATTGCATCCTGTGTCTTTTAGTGAGTGGGCCACCCCAGTTGTTCCGGTTGCAAAATGTGGTTGCAAAATGTGATGGTACAGTCCATATTTACGTTGACTTTAAGATCACAGTTAATCCTAACCTCATAGTGGAACACTAACCTTTACCAAGAGTTGACGAATGGTTTTCCAAGCTGCAGGTGGCTGTATAATTTTCTCAAATTGATTTGTCTCAGGCATTCCAGCAGTTGCAGGTTGATTAGAAGTTGCAGGAGCTGTGTACCATTAACACACATAGAGGGTTATTTCGGTACAACAGACTTCCTTTCAGAATACAGTAGTTTTTTGCCCTGCGACTTTTCAATGTACAATGAAGCAAGTACTACAGGGGTTAAAAGGAGTTGTGAGTTTCCAAGATGATATTTTGGTAACAGGTGCTACCAAGGAGATTCATTGGGGAAATCTAAATTGATTGTTGCAGGGTCTGCAAGACTTTGGGTACAGGATGAATAAAAAAATCTGAGTTTTTCCACTCTTCAGTTTCTTTTCTGAAGCACAGAGTAGATAAGGATGGGTTGCACAAATGTGATGATAAAGTCAAAGCTGTAGTAGATCCACCACCACCACACAGTGTTAGTCAGTTGAGAGATTGGCTAGGTCTGGTTAACTATTATGCCTGGTTTCTGCCCAACCTAGCTACTATTTTGGCACCTTTACATGAACTTTTAAAGAAGGGTCAAAAGTGGTTTTGGTCACGAAAGTGTGATTCTGCCTTCAAAGAGTTGAAACAGTTGATTGTCTCCTCGAATGATGTTGTACACTACAACCCAAATTTGCCTGTTAGGTTGGGATATGATGCATCCCCCTATGATGTGGGAGGGGTTCTGAGTCACACTCTGCCCAATGGGGAGGAAGAGCTAATTGTGTTTGCTTCTCGCACCTTGTCGTCTGTTTTAACTAAGTTGCAGAGTGTGATGGTCGATCATGCTCAAACAGATTGTAGATACAGTACATACTTTATTCAGGTTAACCATGATACATCTTACACCAACAACTACAGCACCCGGAAACTGCTGGGTGTTTTCCTTTAACTCCATGTTGCCAACTACGACTACCTAAGACAAGTGTCCAACACCTTCCCCTTTATAGTGCAAGACATACAGCTACTTGTAAGTTATAGAATACATTTATTAAAACAAAATTATAAACTTCTGCAACTTCTGTTAGCATTAAACAGCAGCATAACACAGACAGCACAACACAATTAACAAACTGACAGCGTATCACAGTTCAAAGTCAAATCTACTAGCCAACACTGCTACAGACTTAAATATTTAGACGCTTCACAGATTTCACCATCCTTCCACTTCTGGTAACCGAGGTTTGGCATTCTCTGTCTGTTGTTTCCTGAAGAAAGTCCTCACCGTACACAGTAAACCCATCAGTCAATGCATCAGGAGCAATTTGGGGCTAACCCCCGGAAGTCAGGCTCTGATGATGAAGTGCGTTGAGCCTGCTTGAGTCATTTGCCCCCTGCGCCAACCTCAGTATTGTTAGCTTTGGGCAGGATTGGAGCTGACTGGTGGGGCTTCTGCAAGGTCTTGACCCTCTTAAGTGGATCATATTGCGATGCACTATCTTATGATCGGATACTCATACCCAATAAGAGCGAGGTGATGAGTGCTTATCCACAATTACTCCCGGTTCCCACTTGTCATTTTTGTGTGTTTTGACAACGACCTTTTTCCCCTTAGTAAATGTTATCTCTTGTCGCCTGGCAGTTGTGTTGAACGAATCTTTCATTTGCTGCTCCTTGGACATTAATGCTCTAACAACATGTTCTGGGGCGATAACCGTAGGTCTGAGGGTGTTCTATGATACAGGTAACTTACCCCTAAGTCTCCTATTAAACAATAATTGGGAGGGGGACCAATCCAAGCCAGGAAGAGGGGTATTTCTATACTCGCGAAGTAAGTTTCTGAAATCAGTCCCCTGACTATTGCGTAGCAACATTTTGCTAATTTTGACTGAAATTTCCGCTTATCCATTACTGCAGGCATTATGAGGACTACTGGTCCGAAACTCAATTTCACTCTGCACGTAATACTGGCGACATTCATGGGAGTTAAATGGCATATTGTCGGCCATTAGCACTCATGGGAAACCATGGGTATTGAAGACATGTTGCATGGCGTTGATTATTGCAGAAGAAGTTTTCTTTGGAAGTTCACACACATCTATCCATTTGGAGTATTTGTCCACAAGAACTAGATAAGCTTTCCCAGAAAAGTAAAAAATATCTGCACCTACAGTTTTGTATGACATCTGGGGAATGGGATGTGAACAGAGGGGCTGTTTGTAATTGGCAGGACGAAAATTTTCACAAATAGAGCACTTTTGAATGAACTGCCTAATGTCCACTGACATAGAAGGCCAATAAAACAATTGGCGACCTTTGGACATAGTCTTGGATTCTCCGCAGTGATCTTCTTGAAGCAGCTTTAAAACATACTGTCTTAAAGCTCCAGAAATAACAATCTTATCACCAAGAAAAACTAAACCACTTTCAACACACAAGTCATCTATCATTTTGTAATAGGGTTTGCACACCAGAGGAACTCTACTGTACGGAGGCTAACCTACCGATAAAATTGGGAAACTTGACTAAGTACAGCATCATTAGTCGTTTCCAACTGAAACTGCAACAAGCATTTTTTAGACATAGGTAAGTGCTTACTGATAGAATGTACAACCTCAACCATTGCAGGATCATTTGTCACCTTGTCTGGAAGATATGACCGGGACAGGTGGTCTGCGAAATACATCAGTTTTCCAGGTAGGTAAGTGACTTTTAGATCATACTTCAACAGTTAGAGACATAGCCTCTGAAGGTGTGCTGAACCTATATGATGAACAGGTTTGACCATGGCCTTGACAAGTGGCTTGTGGTCAGATTGCACTAGTACCTTCTTTCCATAAACATAGTAGTGGACTTTAGCTGAGGCAAAGGAAACAGCTAACAGCTCTTTCTCAATCTGAGAATAACTCTTCTCTGCCTCTGTGAGAGACCTGGAGGTAATGTGCACTGGCTGGAGACCCTTTGGGCCCTCCTGAAACAAAGTAACACCCAGCCCACTCTGTGATGCATCACACTGTATAACAAGCTGGGCTCTGGGGTCAAAAGTTGCAAGGATCAGTGCACTAGTGATAAGCGATTTAAGTTTACAGAACGCCTCCTCATGACATGGTAGCCATAACCATTCCACCTCAGATTTGAGAAGTTCATACAATGGGGAACATACACTAGACATACCAGGGATATAACAACGAACAAAATTAAATATACCCAAAGTACGTTGCAGGTATTTGTGATTGTTGGGTGTCTGCAGACTGGTCAGTGCTTGGATTCACTCAGGATCAGGTGACATGCCCTCAGCGGAGAATGTTTGACCCACATACCTCACTTCGGAAACCTTATATTGGAGCTTATCTGGGTTGAACTTTATGCCAAGGCTGGATGCACGTTCCATAACTTGCTGAGTGCATGTATCATGTTCATCTTCTGTTTCACCTGTGCAAAGGATATCATCGAAGAATGTCACCACTCCAGGAATGGAAGCAAAGTTCTCTTCGATGAACTTCTGGAAATTTTCGGGGGCATTGGCAATGCCATATGGCATGCGTAAGTATCTGTAGCACCCAATTGGAGTCGAGAAGCAGCACTTGTGGGACGAGTCTTCATCTAGTTGCACTTGGTGGAACCCTTCTTTAAAATCAAACACTGAATAAAATGTTTTACCTATGAGCTTTTCGGACATTTCTTCTAACGTTGGTATATCATGGTAGTCTCTAACAACTACTTTATTGAGGTCAGTGGGATCAAGACATAACCTCAACTTCCCACTTGACTTTTCAACAACCACTAGGTTGCTCACACATGCGCTGGCATCGAGCTTGTCAACTTTACAGATAATCCCTTTATGCTCTAGTTTGTCCAGTTCTTGTTTCAATGCAAGCCTTATTGCTCTAGGGACTCTTCTTGGAGGCTTAAAAACAGGGTGTCCATGGTCACGAATATTGATTCTACACACTTGTGGGAAACAGCCAATACCAGTGAACACTTCACTGTGCTCCTTAATAAATCTATCCTTAGCCTCTTCGCAAGCAGAGTGAACACTTTTCACAAGATTAAAAGCAACACAAGACTGTAACCCTAACAAGGGAGTACTGTCTGAATTGATTATCACAAATTCAACATAAGACTTTTGGCCTTTGATAGAACAACACAAATCAACCACTCCCTTGGCTTCAAGAATAGTCCCACCCCAGACTTCAATTTTGAGAGATGTTGGTCAAACTTTAAACTGTTTGTCAACCTCCTTGAACAGACTGAATGGCAAAATATTTATTTCTGACCGCGGGTCCAGTTTTATGTTCACAAAGTAGACGGGAGAAAGAGGCTTTGATCCGGAAGGGTAGTACAAAATACACCTAATTCCATCTTTCAATGGACCAGACACATTATTATTTAAAAAAAAAAATAACGTACAACACAATGCACTTGTGAACATTTTAGTAATTAAATTGCCGAAAACTTTCTTAAATATATTTATGCAGCATTAGGTTTATATTTTTTAATTGTAGTCTTTCAATTTGGGGGTGGGGGGGGGGGCTGCCCCCCTCCCCCTCTGGATACACCACTGAATGTCAGTTCACAACACATTTCACTTTTGACGTAAATAAAAGTGACATATAATATTAAACAGTCAAAACCCTTTTTTTTTAGACATATAAAAGCTGTAATTTTTGTGAGCCTGACATTCTGATTAAAGATATTTTTAATAATAAAGTAGGTAAAAGTGCGTCCAACAGTTTTTGCTTAGCGTTGTTATAAGAGCTTAAACACCACGTTAAGTAAGAACTTGCTATATTGTGTTAATGATGTTGACATTTTAATTCCGAACCTTTTTGCATGTAGTCAAGGTATTGTGCTTGTTTTGGATGTTATTTTAACTCTAACCTGGCAAGGACAATTGTGGTGGTACACTTTGGCTAAAACTTAAGGAATGCACCACAAGGTCTATCCCCGGTTTTCTAGAGACTCCCAAGATGGATCATCTAAACCTTATTTGGAACCAGCCATGTATGTACCCTTTCTCGTAGACAGTACAAGCCTACTCCTTGGCCTGAACATGGGAGCAGATAGTTGTTCATTGTCACTACCAATCAGTATGACCGTTACAAACTCCATATGCCCAGAGATCTTGTGTTTACCTGACCCAGTTGAATTAATTGCTGTGGTGGCACCCTAAATGCTTTCTCAGTTGTTCATTTAACTACATCCTTGGCAGACCACGACATACCAATACGTAAAAAAAAAAAAGATACTGTTTGTATATTCACCGAGTCAGATTGTATTGTATACTAATATAATATATATTATACTGTACTATATATAGTAAATTTCGTGGAAAGTGCCGTGAACTTCTTGTCAGAAACACTGGCGAATAAATGTAAATTTATACTACTGGCCAGTAGTGTCTCGGTGTGCACAGACAACAATACTCATTTATTGCTTGATTTGCTTGCAGGTTTTGAAATGGTGAAACTAAATGGCACAAAATGTAGAAAGGAAACTGACAAGAACAATCCAACAGTTACCTTTTCGAAGCCAGCATCTATGTGGCTTCAATTTTTAGTTTTGTATAAGCGCAGCTTAATTGAAATAAGAAGAGACTATGTAAGTATAAAAATATCTAAACCATATTACATTACTAGAATATTAAAGTTTTCTGTGTGACATTAGTATGTTGAAATATTTTTTGGAGACAAAGGATGTTTACACAGGAACTGCTACTTTCTATCTGGCTTTCAAAACTGTAGGCTAAAAGGAGTGCTAATATAATATCGAAGAGTGTTTTTTGTCTCTGGTAGTTCGTATGGATGAAAGAGGATCGAGGTAAAAGTCAGCTGTTAGGTCTGCAGAACATGTTGGTAACCCTGTCAGTGAAGAATGGATGAAATGAGATTGGGTTGGAGCATTTTCAATATGTTTGAGTGGGGAAAAATAGAATATCTTAGAGAAAACATCTCAGAACGCTCCAATACTTCCCACATTCCCCATGTGTGTAAATTTAAACAATATCACTGATAATTATTAAGCCTGGATTGCAAATGTGGGATGTGAATGGTGTGACTAATACACCACCATGGCACAGAGAGCATATTTTTCTGATAGTTGATTCTATTTCAAAAATCATATATTACACATTAGTTATTAGTCCTATTGTTTCAATGACAAAATGCTTCTTAACTATACAGAATACATTATTAAACATGTGCTAGAACAAAACTGAGTATCCCAAGCATGTTGCATATTGCATCACATGCAACTAGAATCTTGGCAATCACGTCCATGAAGTGTTTTGGGTGATGTTATAAAATAAATACATAAATATAGTATGAATAGGATATCCAGGGCCAGGATATCACACCCCGAATGCAGATTTCATGAACGGGAGTCCATAGGCAATCTGCATACCCTGAAGGATAATATGAAATTAGGTCCTACGATGGAGAAGCACTGAATTGAGAAGGACGAGGAAAACAGGAGATCCCTGAGAAAATCAGCCGGCCAGCAACATGGTCTGGCACGATTCCCACATGTAAAAATCTGAGGACCGACCCTGCCAGGAATTGAACCCGGATCACCCAGGTGGGAGGTGAGTGGTCTGACCACTCGGCCATCGTGGCCCCTGTAACTGTTGCAGCAGCAGTTCGTGGAGCATTCATCATATGCTGACTGTGTGTAGTGCCAACTATAGGAGTAATACCAGTACTATTAGTGGGGTCTACTGCAAAATGTGCCAGCACTTCCTCTTCATTCAAGTTGGGTGAGAGGGTTGTATTCATTATACTACGTACGTAGATCCATCTTTTTGTGGTTGCAAGGAACTAGTGTCCAGTAACACCAAATTTACAAACAAACATTTGTCGTGATGGATAATACCTATTAAGTAAGTATTTCTTGTACATTTTTTCAGCAGCAAAAGAAATGTTACATGCCTTTCCTTGCATGATGTGGATATCTGTGAGTTATGTGAACTGTAAAATTGCTGGCCTGAGAGTACATACTCTTTAAATGGAAGAAAATTGTCCACAAATTTATACATGCATATAGCCAACTGTAACAATAAAGGGATAATAAGACCACATTATGAACAATAGGTGAATCCCACACATCATGGTCACCTATAACATACATTTGCTCACCTTGTGACCACGCAACCCCAGTCTCAAAATTTTTTGTCATGCAACCACTACTTCTAATCTTTTTTTAAAAACTTTTATTGAAAAAGCCAATCCATATCATACATTATACAGCAAATTATATATTTGCTAATTACATTGTGAAGTAGATATGTATTTTGAAAGAAAATTACTTTACGTGCTAACTGCACCACGTAATTTTAATAGGTTTCATCCCATTAAATCTTAACTGAGCTAAAAAATTTTATGTCACATTAAGTTTGGGCTTAAAATTTTTCATATTGAGTTTCTTAAAATTTACTTATACTATTTTATTTGGCTATACTAATTTATGTTTGAACTAAACTAATTTTTATTAAAAATCTGAGGCATTTTTTAATTCCTCCTTGGTCATGATATTATTGTATTTTTGCATCACATGCGCAGAATCACATAAGTTTATATAACTTCTTTAATTTTTTCCATACTAGCCATTTAAATACTGTATTGTTCTGATGACAGTACTGTTTTGATTACACACAATGTCAGGCATATTTCAGAAACTCAGAAACACACAAAAAAACTGCATCAGTAATCCAAATTAACGTCATACATTCTTAATTGAATATTCTTACATTGTTATCAAACTTATTCCTAAAAGTGTGAGTGTGACTACCATCCTAGTGGTACATAATGTTATGTAACATAAAAATTGAAGACTTACAACTTTACCACTATATCATATTTACTACTGAACAGTACTTCTCCCTGTTTTACATGACACTTCTACATATCAATAAGAGACAGTGCCGAACTGGTACATTCCATTGTCTTAAAATTGCCAGTGAAAGTACAGTTGTAATCCAATACACCAATTTAATAGTTCAGGATGATCAAAAAGTCGCACACATATAACTACATATAACATTTGAAACAATGTGTTAAGGCTGAAAATGCCCCCAATACATACAGTACTAATATTATCTTAAAGTATGCTAAATTGCATCCTCATTCAGCAATTCATGTGCAAGAATGTTTCAGCATTGAGGCCACGGTTTGGAGCACGTTGGTAATCACCTTCTTAATGTTTCTCTAGTGTAAGTAGATTGATTTTATAGATTTTTCATTAAGGTATTGCCAAAGAAAAATTCACAAAAGTGACAAATCAGGTAAACATGGGGGAAATAATCCTTTTGAAATGAAATAGGCATTGTCTTGCTGCAACCAACAGTCACGTTTTTCTGATCTCTGTCAGTAACTGGACCCAGTCTAAAAAGTGTGTATTAATTTTGTTGTGTTCACATGTTGGAAACTGCTGAATCTGGATACTGATGATGAAACTCTTCAGCAATACATGCGTATGAACAACTGGCCAAATAATGTTCAACATGCTCTTGGGAAAACACCATGTCTGACAGGCAACAAACAAAGCTATATTCCAGAAGTCATATGACAGATTGCTATAGGTGGCATGTTTCATACTTCATTAGTACCATCTAGTGGTAGACAAACCATTACATGCACAGTACGATTTATAATAAATTTTACTTAGCTGTGCACAAATTTATTTAAAACACATGTATTTAATAAATTCTCTAAAATTAATAAAGCAAAATATACATTTGCATAATACAAATAAGGATATACATTCATATGGCACCCGAAATACTTTAAATCTGAGAAAGATTCTGCATAACAGTGTCAAGTTTGAGAAGGGTCTATATTATTCTGGTATGGAAATGTATAACCTTCTACCATATTACATATGCAGAGAAGATGACTTAAAAACTTTTACGAAGATGTTTCATAACCTATTTGATCCTCATGACTTTTATAGCATTCAGGAAATAATAGTCTTCTTAAAATCAAAACAGAGTAAGGGTATGAATGTGCAATGGTTGTTTGTAAATAATCACTATTATTGCGCATATTTTTCAGTATGCTTATTTGAACGGTCTTGTATGATATTTTGTCTTGCTTTATGGATTTGTTTGTGTTGTCATGTGTTAATCTATATGACATGTTCCATATCCATGAGCTTGACTCACTAGTGTCCACGGAATGTAAATACATAAATAAAAAAATAAAAAACTTTTCGATAATCCTGTACTTATGACTGCATTATTGTTTTGTAACTTCTATTCATACTGCATATTAGTTTGAAAAATGTATTTATGAATTTTTCAGTTTCTTGTGATGCTGAGAGTTTTGACCCACATTGTCATAGGAGTTCTTTTTGGTTACTTGTACCGAGGTGTTGGCAGCCAAGGGAACACTGTCCTCGCCAACTATGTGTATATATACGGCACAGTGTTGTTCCTGATCTACACTGGCAAAATGCCAGTTATGCTTATGTGTAAGTATCAAGTTCTGCAAGAACATATAGTAGTTGAGTGTCATACATCAGTGACACCAGATAGGATAACACACAGTCTGCTACTCCATACCTATTGTGTGTTATGTGATTGTTAAGGGCATTGATCATTTTCAGCTTTGGATGTTTGGCTTTTCTTATAAAGCATGGACAACAGAAATTGCTTTATGTTTACGTTGATATGGTATAGTTTATAGTATCATTCACTTTTTGTATTCCATATGGCATGGTTTTTGTTTTGTTATGTTTGTGAGGACTTCAATCACTTTTTCTTGTCAACTATTTCCCATTACAAAATACTGTAGATATTGGGGTAGCAACAATTTCAGAAAATCAATTCAGTATATAGCTATGCCCCGTCATACTAAAAAAGTAATACCTCCTAACACCCAATGAAACAGAAGTCACGGAAAAAAAATGGATAAATCCCAGGGGTATTTTAAATTTTACAATACAAGCACAACATTTACAACTTGCATTACAGTTAAAAGCAGCTGTAAACTACTTTGCACTTTTCTTTTAATATTTATTAATTGTGTAACATTTAAATCTTAATTTGGGCTTGTGACATGCCACTACCAAAACTATGAAAGCTGTACAATTTTTATTACAGTAAAAAAAAGTCAGAACGTATGTCTACAAAACAAACCACATCTCGTACAAATATAAAATATATTAAACCAATTAAATTTTTCATTGAATTTACCCCTTGACTCATTGCAAGCAATGTCTGTAAATTTCTTGAAACTATTATTTTAGTAGATAATGTTTACTCAGTGAATTTATTTATGTACTTTATTTATTTTACAGTTCCCCTAGAATTTCAGGTTGTCGTCCGAGAATATTTCAACAGATGGTATTCACTACCTCCGTATTTGCTTTCTATTGCTCTAATAGAGATACCAGTTCAGGTAAGTATTTTCAAGTATAGTGATTATAAAATAAATAAGCAGTAGTTATGTAAAATCCTTGAATGTAGATAATATACTTGAATAGATAAGTAAAACATAATGTGCACTTGAACCACTTATGTTACCTGAATCAGTGCAAACACTGCCTTTAGGGTGGTGTGAATGGTGTGAATTTAAATTCAATGTAAAAAGAAAAAGCATTATTTCAACACTTCCATACTCAAAAATATAATTATACAATATGAAACTGGAGATGTAGCCAGATTTTCAAACTTTTGCTATCCAGAGGTTTGTAGTACATCTGAAGCATGTGTTTGCTGGAAAATGTTATGAGATTGAGATAGATATTAAATTCCTACGTACGTACCAGTTAACTTTACATAGCTGACACTTTCGTAGGACACAAAGTTTGGGGAATCATTGTGGCTGGAGGACAGTGATGACTAATGGGCTGGTTATGCATTTAACAATTTGTAGTCCCATAATGAAAGTTTGTCAGGACCATACTGGATGCCCACAGCTGATGTGCCAATTTACTGTGAACCTTCTCTCATTGTATTAACATCATGGTTGGCCTCGGAGCATATAGTCTTTCCATGTGTATTTAATGACCATAGTAACTTCCAAGTATGGTTACCACCAGCCGGGTATTATAAATAATGCTGAATATCCTTTTTTTAGTAACAGGCACCCAAGACGTTTTTTTTTTGTCTGGTGTCACCACATACAGGGTGTTCGAAAAGTCCAGCACGATAATGTACGGGGTGGTAGGAGTGGTTGTGTTGAGCAATTTGAGATGGGAAACCCGGGGTCAAAGCTCAACCGTTACGCCCCTACGAGCAATATAAAATTATGAACATGTTTGGCAACGTCGCACTACTCCGAGAAAGGCATGCTGCGTCTGCTCATCCTTGTTTGCAGTAGTTCGCTGCATAGTGTGTCTCCGTAGCGCAGTGACAATGTGTTGGCTTCCTGACCAACAGTAACAAGTGCTGGTGGTTCAAAACCGACAAGGTTCCCTTTTTGTTTTTTTCTTCGTCTTCTCTTGTGTCCTTTTTATTCAGTTCTTTTCTGACTCCATTTTCCCATTTTGTATCATTCAGTTGTTTTATTAACGCACTGAGAAATGTTAGAGCAATTAGTTAACCATTGAATTAATTAAAACGTCAACATTTTCCTCCGCTTACTTGCGCAGTTTTTATTTTTGTGTTATTACACAGCAGAGTTTTGTAAAGACTTGCAAAGGAGCTGCGTTGCATTTCCTTGTTTATTAAATTTGTATTCTCGAAAGCTTATTGCTTTTACCATAATTCGTCAATCTGCACAATTTCTTTTTTGATGTAAAAGGAATAATAAAACGTACCCGACAAGAGATTGCAAAACAACTTTTATTAAAGAAAGGTGGCACTGTACAATTTAACGTAATTGTAAACTTGTTACATTTCCTTACGTCTTTAGTATGACTTGTCGCCAACCAGAATAAACAAAAACACTGCACATTATGAAGTACGTACGTACTGTATTGAACTTAACGCATTACCATTACATAAAATAAATTTCCAAACTCTTGCAAACAATGTTTGACATTATTCCTGTCTGTTTACGCAGCAGCAGTCGTACAGTGTTTGAATCCGACGCTAGTAACATATTATCACAATTTTGGAGTTACAGGAACTGTTCAAAATTGCCGCTACGGATATCGTCTCGCAAAGAAAGGTGCGCACGGTTGATCAGCGACTCGGGCACTGCTCCAGCAATGTTTTCTGCATTACCTTTAATGAATCCAGCTGCTACGGCAATTCTGGCGACTAGTTCTTCCACGTTGTTAATTTCTGTCCCGTCATAGACCAATTCTTTCATGTAACCCCAGTAAAAAAAGTCAAGGGGTGTAAAGTCAAGGGATCGTGGTGGCCAAGGAACAGGTCCTCCCCTTCCCATCCACCTCCCAGGAAACGTCTGATCCAAAAACTGTCGAACTCCTCGTTGTAAATGCACTGGCGCCCCGTCATGCTGAAACCACATGTTTCTTCTCGTTTCAAGGGGAACGTCTTCCAAAAACTCCAGAAGAACTTATTCTAGAAAAATCTGGTAGGCATGTCCGTTTAAACGAGCGGGCATAATGTAGGGTCCTATGAAATAGCGGCCGATCATAGCAGCCCAAACATTCACAGTAAATTGTTCTTTATGTGCTCGGATGTACATACCATGGGGGTTCTCGTGTGTCCACTGGTGGCAATTATGCAAATTAATCACACCATCCCGGGTGAAGGTAGCCTCATCGCTGAACATGATTAAATCCGGCCAATCAGGATTGTTTGCAACCTGATCGATTAGAAATCTTGCGAAGTCCATCCGTAGCGGCGCATCTTCTGCTTTGCATTTGTGAACTTTCTGGAAGTGGAAAGGGTGGAGTCCGTCATCGGATGCTACCTCATGTACTATACTGTGACTGATGTTCAGAGTACTCCCAACTGCATGCGTACTTGTGGACTGATTGTGCTGAAGAATGGCTTCTTCCATTTGTGGCGTTCTTTGTGTCCGAGGGCGTCCAGCTCGAAGGCGGTGAGCCTAGAAAATGAAGAAACTTACAGTGAATACATCATTACTGTCAACTCATTAAATCCAAAATTCACTTCAAGTGTTTCTCCCATTTTGTGATGAGAACAGTAAAACGAGGATTTTATTTTATTCGTATATAACATAAAACAAACAAAACCTCAAAACTAAACGCAAATTATACTTTAGCACTGTTTGTGTTTAGAGACAACATAAAATAAAGGTCAATTAAATTACTACACCAATAGCACACCTGTAATGTGGCATGATCCCTTAAGTGATTGTGAAGCCGTGAAAACAACTGGGGATGCGGAATCCGTCGCAATGGGTAGCATTCCCGATAAAGCTGCTGCGCGCGAGCGGCATTTCCATCTGCTAAACCATAGGTGAAATGGATATCGGTCAATTCACGATCATCATACGGCGTGTCTCCCGTCAAAAACACGTGCTGTTCGCTCACTTCAACTCCTCGGGAACACACGATGACCTTACTCCCTTGCCGGAAACCGATGTACATTAGAGCAAAATTCTTAATTTATACCCAGTTTGAATGTTCCAGACCAATCGGCGGACGATTGGAAATGTTTCCAGTTGTCTAGAATCTTCTAGAACATAAACTCCGACGCAAGACAAACCACGTCTTCGGGCTGCGACATTGCAAAACATGTTCATTATTTTACATTGCTCGTAACGGTTGAGCTTTGACCCCGGGTTTCCCATCTGAAATTGCTCACCACAACCACCCCTACCGCCCCGTACGCTATCGTGCAGGACTTTTCGAACATCCTGTAGTTAAGAATGTTGCCGACAAGCACAAGCTCCCTGCTAAACTGTAATCTCTTTGGGAATATTTTTATTATTATTTTTTTACATATGTTTACACAAAGTGGAGTTGTTCTTTTTAGAAACAATATTTGAACTATGTTTATTAATACTAATTTTTAACTCATCTATGAGACAGTAAAGTAACTGGTTCATATATTCCTATTAAAATAAATGTTTTTGTCACCTTTATTCATGTCACTTTTCTTTATTTTTAGAATCCTCTTTCTTTATGCCTGGAACTAATATGTGTCCTCATTTTGGGTTATGGTGAACTGGTAACCATACTTCTAAATGGGTACTCATATAGTTATTTTGTTTAAATATAATTTATGCAAATTTAAAAATTAAGAAAAAAAAAATGCTTTCATCACTATCACCTTGGGATAAATTCTTATTTTAAAGATGGTATTTTTTTTGTCAAAAAAAAATTACTGCATAGGTAGTTTTTCTTTTCCCCTAGTATAATAGTAGAAAAGTTAAGCGTAACTAACAGAGAAGTGGTACTATTACTAAAATGTCATATCTATGTGTGCATTACATACCTCTTAATCTTGTAGTATCTACAGTCTGTTAAAAAAAAAATGGTAACTGAATTACTGACATATCTATTTAATATGCATAGCTAATGTTTACTTTCAGTTACCATTTTTTTAACACTCTATATCTACTTGTTGATTTGTTACATGTATAACTTTGACGGCTATGGTGAATTCCTTTTTAGTGTGTGTGGTTATCTGTTGCAATGAAATGGCCGTAAATTTTTTATATAATAAAAGTGAATATTTCAATCCATGTGGAATTATTTCAGGTGTTTTCATCTTCGTTGTATCTAGTCATCTCTTACATCCTGACCGACCAGATTATGGAACCATATCGAATTGCAGTGTTCTTCATTCTCTGCATTGCTAGCAGTATTTGTGCCCAAGGTGTTGGCTACTTAGTTGGAGTAGTCTTTCCAATAAAGGTACAAAATGTGTTGTTTGTGTACATCAGTTTTCTGTAATTCTGTATAACATTATGATCCTAATTACTTGTTGAACATAATCTAAATGACAGCAAGATGTTTTATGAATATAAATTACTAAAAATTTAATTGCTAAAATATCAAGATTACAAATTAAACATGTTATAGTTTTTTCAGTAGGGAGAGAGAGCATTAATTATTTCACTAAAAGATATTTGAAGAGCAGCCACGTGTAATATTAAGAAATACATGTTGATTTCACTTTGATATGTTGCTGGAGGCAGATTATCAGTGTCACTAAGGTGTACAGTAAGTCTTGAGCAGATGCTACAGATGTTGTAGCCTAAGCGCTGCAGTATGGCCGACAGCAGTATGGCCGACAGCAGATAGGCCCACCGATGTTAACGGACGGACCCCAACGAGGCATTAACTAGCCTATATTGCTTCCTCCTATTGTTAACACCTGTTCCAATTTTGGGTAGTTGTACAATAGAACTCTGTTATAACATTTTACAAGTGACCAATAAAAAAAAGTGTTATGCAGGAAAATTTTATAAGCAGGAATTCAAATTTTTACAAAATTTATATTACACAAAAGTAACTTCCAATTTTACAGTTTATGTTCAGTAATATCAGCTTGTAATTAGAATAATGGTGATACAGTTTATGTGTTATCAGAAACACAATTAATACATATATTGTGTGTATAATGTAGACTTTCCCACTTGCCTTTAGATTCCAGATCGTCACCTTCAGAATCAGTCACTAATAGCACTGTAATTTATGCTTATTACACACTCCCAAACGTAAAATTGTTGCTTAATAGTTGTTTTTAGTCCACAGCTTATTTATTATGTGTATATAAAGTAATACTGCTAAGAAAAATTTTGCCTGAGTTGTGGTTATTGTCTAAAAAAATAGTTACATCCAGAAAGTGATAAATACCAGTGTTGTTACAAGTAAGAAATTAAAGAATTATGCTTTATGTAAAAATAATAGGAACCAAAGAATAAAGTGATGTTATATGCAGGAAAATGTTATATCCAGAAATGTTGTAGCAGGGTTCTACTGTAGTGAGGAGTTTTGCTGTTGTGGTATGTCCTCTTGGGTATTGAGGACAGTTGTTTGGGATTCCCCAGCCTAGTTTCAATACTAAGTATGAGGGCATGTTCAGGTGGGCCGCTACGCTAAGGCCTGCCCACGATACACACGACAATGCGTTCAGGGACATAAAAGAACTGCAAAATAAATTACTCTCTTGTGTCCTAACCAGAAAACTGTAATGAATAACATACCAAAAGTTTAACCCAGAAACTGGCTACCATCTTGAAAATATTGGAACAAATTGATGTTTATTTCATTACTCTATTCTTGTAAATGGTGATTTGGATGAACATCTTCAAAAATTATAAAAACAAATTTCACTGTATCTAAGACATATTACAGTAATAAGAAGTGGCATTATCTTGGTTTTCATTTACAAAGACTACCCATGTCCTGGCAAAAGGAAGTGTGTTGTTGATTTAGAGAGAAATCACAGATATGGCACAATTATTTACGCATGCATAATTGTGTAGTTGAAAAACAAGTGTTAGGTAAATTTTCTCTTGTGGGTTGATGCCTGCAAGATGTTTAAATTGCTTACATGCATGCAATCTGCAGGAGAATAAACATAACCCTGCTAATCAAATAGTAAACAATGCATGATAATGACCAAATAGGCGAATAAAGTAGCCATGACTAACTATTTTGTTGGTAGTATTCACGACACTTAATTGAAAGATTGTGACAACAGAGCCTCGGAACAGTTTGAATTTGATGGCTATCTAAACACAGGCAGTCCACTTCCCCACTGAATCCTCCCGCTTAGCACTTAGATGGAAAAAAATGCCTAAACACTGTGCTGAAATTGAAGAGTGAGGCACAGTCCTACGTTGCTTGCAGGATCAAAGAAAGTACACAATATCATAAATATATTAGTGTCACAACCATTCGCAAGTTGAACTAAGACCAAAAATTATAACTCTCCTAGTACCTTATTCAAATTTTATAACATGTCAAGTGTTTTTTTAAATATTTATTTTTTGTGCAATTCTTATAACAATTTTCTACGTTACAAGATGTTCTTTGTTTTTCCTAGCTGATATTGCTGCTATCTCTCAGAAAAAAATGTTCAATATTCTTGGTTCAATGAGGAATAAGTTAACTTTATACTGTTGTGATATGTGGTGCTGGTATGGGTGTATTTAGGGTTAGGTAAACAACATGCAGGCCTATAGGTTGGCACCAGTGACAAGTGTTGTAGTTGTTTTGTTGTTGTGGTTGTGTTGTTGGAGTGAACAGAAAAGTGCGATATAATGTGACTGTGAGTCAATGTTAATGCCTAGTATGGACATAACAGTGGTGACGAGGAAATTGGACACATAAAATTAGAAGCAGACGGAGTCGCAGAGTCGATAAAATATGACTTTCACCACGATGCTAGACGAGTTCGTGCCGGGTGGTGACTCGAGGAAGACATGTTCCGAGCGTCTACAGATTTATTTTCTCGCAAACAGAGTGACAAAGGAGCAAGAACAGTGAGCTATATTTTACACAGTTGTCGGTTCAGAGCTGTATGGACTAGTAATATCATTGATCGCCCCGCAGACAACTTCAGAAGTGGGGTTAGCCGACATCCTAAAATTAATTGGTGACCATTTCGAACCAAAGCCAAGTGAGGTTGTGGAATCATGTAAGTTCCATAAGAGAGATCAGGGCAAGGGAGAAACTGTATCACAGTATGTAGCAGAACTACGGAAGTTGTCAATTTATTGCAATTTCCTCGACATTGAATCAAATGTTGAGAGATACGATTGTGTGCTGTCAAAGAAAAATTGACTTTTAAAAAGGCAGTAGGCTTAGTGACCGCAATTGAGACCACAGGGAGGAATGTTTAAGATATTATGGGAGGAAACAAGGAAGTGTGTGTCAGTACATAGAGTGAGAAGTAATTCAAGAAAAGCAGGCGGAGAAGTGCATGAACCGGGTCCTAGATTCACAGTAAGGGCGAGAAGAAATGATGTACAGGAGCAGCAAGCCACAAACAAACCAATACCTGTCAGTAAACCGTGTTGGAGGTGTCTGGGGAAACATGATTAAGACAAATGTAGGCATGTTAAGACAGCATGTAATACCTGTGGGAAGGTTGGCCATTTGGAGCGTACCTGTTTGACGAAGAGAAGGGATGGTGGTGCATTATCTAATCAACAAGGAAATAGGCAGTTTAGCTCAGGAGGAAGTACCACATTCCAGTTATCAGAGCAGACGAGCATTTGTACAGTTTGTTTCAGACCAACACCAAGGTGAACAGGCAAGCCCCAAATTGATGCAAGTGTGGTTGGATGGGAAGGTTCACCACATGGAGATTGACACTGGAGCAGGGCAGACTATCGTAAGCTGGGGCACCTTCCGACAACTGTGGCCTAATGAGCCAGCATTGGAGGAGACCAGCATGGTACTCTGCACACGTGGTCTCAGGAAAGGCTGCAAGTATTGGAGACTCGACAAGTGAAAGTAAAAACGAAGTCAGCGGAGGTAACCCTTCCCTTACTAGTTAGTGGCAGGGGGCAGTGTCCTAGCTTGTTGGGTCGAAACTGGTTAGCGCCACTGGAGATGTCATTACAGGGTGTGTTCTCAGTGATGCAAAAAGGGAAACCCCCCAGATAGTGAACAAAAACCCAGATGTATTTTCCAGTAATCAGCTGGGGCAGAATGTGGGGCCACCGGTAACTCTAGAGCTACAGCCAGAGGTGAAACTGATCTTCAAGAAAAGTCGTTCTGTAGCATTTGCACTTCGAGACCAGGTAAGCACAGAGATAGACACGTTGGTTGAGCGAGGGATGTTGGAGCCTGTAAGATTTTCCACCTGGGCAACACAGATAGTACCCATTTGGAAGGCTGATGGTGCTATACAAATATGTGCAGATTACAAGTGCACTGTCAACACAGTGAACAAACCCAGTGCCTATCCCCAGCAAGTAAACGGTGAATGAGGCATTTTCAAACTTAGCTGGGGGAACCTTGTTCACAAAGCTGGATTTAGAGGAGGCCTACCTACAGTTGTCAGTGGATGAGACGACATCCGAAGTCCTGACGATGAACGCAATGAGTAGTGGGCCTGCAATCTTCTAACGAATGATGGAATCTCTGCTGGGAGGAATACCTGGAGTAGTAGTTTTGTTGGATGACATATTAACTACGGGTAAAGATGAAGACGAGCATTGGCACAGAGTAGATCAAGTGCAAGGGCGGATAAACAGCGTAGGGTTACAGTTAAAAAGATACAAGTGCTGTTTTGCTAAAGAGTCTGTGGTATTTTTGGGGCACCATATAGATGCAGCTGGAGTGCACCCAACAAATGACAAGGTAGAAGCAATTCAGGAGGCTCCATCACCTATATCTAGAAAAGAACTTGAGCAATTCTGGGCTTATTGAATTTCTATTAACGCTTCTTACCCGGCAAAGCCCTGATACTAGAACCACGCCACTGGTGTTGAATTTTGGAAACCCATGGAAGTGGACAAGTGAACACGAGGAGGCATTCCAAGAGGCCAAACAACTGTTGCAGTCCAAGAGTGTTCTGGTTCATTACGAACCAGAGAAACCGTTGGTATTAACCTGTGATGCTTCGGAGTGCGGAGTGGGAGCTGTGTTGACACATGTACTGGCAGATGGAAGAAGCCCCAATAGTTTTTGGGTCCTGCACTTTGCAGAAAAGCGAGGGAAACTACTCGCAAGTGGACAGGAGGCCCTAGTGGTAATGTTTGGCATCTGTAAATTGTTACAATATGTGACAGGCTGCCTATTTACTATAGTAACCGACCACAAGCCTCTTCTGGGGTTATTAAATCTGACAAAACAGACACCCAACATCTTGTTTTTGCGGGTACTACAATACAATCTGTGGTTATCAATGTATGACTATCAGTTGGTATATCGCCCTGGGTGCAGCATCAACCATGCTGATGCACTAAGCAGGTTGCCAGTGCTTAGGGCAGTACAGGTCCCAACAGTGGGTGATTTACTAATGCTGGAGGTCAAGCCGAATTCCCCAGTGGATGTGGCTACAATCCAGTGGGCTACAGAAAGTGATCCAATCTTGTCGAAGGTTAAATGATGGGTGTGCCATGGCTGGACAAGAGGGAAGAAGACTGAAGCATTTAGGCTGTAAGAAGTACGCAAAGCCAAGTTGTCTGTGGAGAAGGGATGTGTGCTATGGGGTAGCAGAGTTGTCATTCTCTCAGTTTAAAGACATCAGTTATTGAACAATTTACGTGGAGTGCATTATGGCATAGTCAGGTCTAAATCCCTGGTGCAGAGCTACATGTGGTGGCCAAAGATGGACAGAGAACTCCAACAATTGGTGGGAGAGTGCGGTAGATGCCAACAGTTGCGATTGGACCCCAAGATGAGGGATACGCCATGGGATGAAGCAAAGACCTTCTGGATGCGGTTGCACGTAGACTTCTTTGGCCCTTTCCAAGGACAGTGATTCTTAATTGTGGTAGATTCCTTCTCCAAGTGGCTAGAGGGCAGGTAGGTACCCTCTGAGATTTGACCAATGTAATACAAGAGCTTCGTGATATATTTAGCTGCCATGGCATACTCCAGTGTCAATGGAACTACTTTTGTTACGAAGGAGATGAGAGAGATTCTCACAAAGAACGGGATTAGCCTAATTCGAACTACACCATTTCACCCTCCCAACAATGGGCAGGCAGAAAGGATGGTGCAAACCAAGAAAGGAAAATTTTAAAAAATTCCTTGTGGGCGATTGGCAAACAAGGTTGGCACAGATACTGTTTGCTCTACGTTCAGTACCATGTAAGGGAGATCTACAATCACCGGCAGAATTTCTCATGGGCCGTAAGTTGAGAACTGTTTTATATCTGATAGTACCAGAGGCCACAGAAGATCCGAACACTACAGTGGAGCAAAGCCAAGACACGATCCAAAGATTTAATGTTGGTGATGCGGTTCTGCTTAGAAACTACACAGAAGGAAGGAAGAGTGTACAGAGTACAATTCAGTCCAAAGAAGGGTGTAGAGTCTGTACGGTGGTAGGTAGTGATGGTCGGGTGTTCAGACATGTGGACTGTTGCTACGCAGAGTGTCAGCAGCAACATCACAGGGAGAGGCCAGCAAAAGTGGCACACCAAGAACTGCCGTTGCTGCGCAGTGTGTCAGCAGCACACTTCAGGGAGAAGCCAGCAACAGTGGCACATCAGGAACCGCCAGAGTGCTGGCGTAACAGCCATGGAAACTTGTTTGAGATAAGTTTCATTTTCTCACTATTTTTTTATTTGTAGCTGAACCGAGGGCCAGTGGTGCATGACTAAAACTATATAGACTATCATTTGAGTTTTTGGCTAACTTCGTATTGGGTCAGAGCTGTTCTCTCACGGGAGCATCAGTCAAAAATTTTGGCGTTATGTGAAAAGAGTAATACATAATTAACACATGTGCTATCAAAACTGTTTGGGTCGGAATGTACAGCAGCATTTAAAGTTTCTATGAAAACCAGTCACGACAAGATGGTTGTGTCGAGTTATTTAGTTGCAGTCAGTACTTACAGCAGAATATCAACCGACCACTATACAGATCACCATTGGCCACTAGTCAGCGAGTTGGTTATGTAGAGCCGCCGCGCTTCATTTTCTGGTGCAGTGACCAGGATTTTGATGACTTAGTGCCGACATGTCACGTTACCAGTTTATGGTATTTTAATGTAAATCCAAGTATGCATGTACCACTGCTACGTGGCTAGAGAAACTTCAATCAAATGCCATCCGAGTAACCCCAGCAATACGGAACAAATATCAGGAAATATTATTTGTACTATCTATGCCGCAGGTAAAATTTTTGCAGCTTCATTGTGATTAATATTTATTCACAATTTACCCACACACATTAGCAGGTGCATATGTCACAAGTGTTTTCATGAGAACAGCATTTCATAATCACTCATTTAACAAGTGCATGGAGGAGAATTTCAACATAGCAAGCATTGACGTGCTGACAGCCAGCGAAGCAACCACAGTCCAACAACGTACTGGGTGGGATTATTAGCACACTTAACTGATAACCACCCCATGAGCTTCACTAAGTAATACAAAGGCCTAAACATTCAGTCACCATATCAGTTCTTACCATCTCCTTCAGTATAACCCAACCATGGCAGTGTCAAGGTTAATAGAAAACTGTCTGCATAGGTTTGTAAAAAATTCATTCCTAGGAAAAATTTTCTAACCTTCTCTGGACTATATGAGAGATAACTGGTTATGAAATTTATTCAAAAATAAAATAAAAATTATTGCAGCAGATATAAAATCTTAAATGTTAAAGCACTGTATAAGTCTTACACAAAAAAGTAATAGCTTTCTGTCCAAAATACATACATAGTTGTTTTACATACTGACTGCACAGTATTCAAGCATAGGATATTACTTGAATTTGTTTAAATAGACTGCTGTTATGCACTGAACTTAACATTTTTTTTTAACCAGACATGCACTTACAATTGTTTAAATGATAGTTTAAAGGTGTTTTATAGTTAAAAGTTGTCTAGAACTTTGATTTTCCTGCATCTCCAGAGGTTCCATAGCTAAAAAAGTGACATTAAAGAGATTTTTTTTTATTTCAGATTTCTGTGATGATTGGCCCAATGGTTGCTGTTCTGTTCTCGATGTTTGGCTTCAATCTCTTCTATCGTGACATTCCATGGTCATTGCGGTGGATGTTCCACCTTAGTTACTTTCGGGCAGCATTTCAGGTATTGCTGTGTGTCGACTTTTGTTAATTTTGCTATAGTTCAGTTTTCAACTTAAAATAATTTAGTAATGTTTATCCTAGTATTTTTAACCATATCACTGTGTGTAGAAATACTTACTGATATAAGTATCATTACACTGTATTTGTTAAAACAATGTGTCAAACCCTGGGAAAAGAATAATGTCTGACAAAAGGTTTTTGAATGTCTCTATTGAGGTGTATTTATTTATTTTGAATTACATTGATCTTTAATTCTCCTTGATGTTTTGACATAAAAAAAAAAGTTACCCAAGTATGATCTCACTTCAGTATAGATCATCCCCACTTTTGTACATGGCTATAAATTAGTTGGCATTCTATCCAGTGTGAGGTTGCTTCTACTCTACCTACATGATCTGGCCAATTCTACAGTTGGTGTCCCAGTCTTGGCTAGCCCTGCACACTGCTAAACTAATATTAAGCCTACTTCATCACAAATGCAGCATAAAATAGTCTGTAGACTTCTTTAAGATAGGCATGAAATGGAGCTTTACCCCACATCTTAGGACAGGAAGTGAGGGGGGCAATAAGTGTGACACTGGTATGTGCATCAATTCCTCCAGCTCTATTTCGTACCAGATACTGAACTAGCATACAGGTTTTCTTTCGTACTACTCTGCGAGACATATGCAGCAACCCTAAAATTTTATTAGATGTGACGCTTGTATCATAAAATACAGTGTCCATGTATTTTCACTAATGTTTATGTTCTGCCATGTTCCTACACACTGACTGCCAGTATCAAGAGACCAGTAGCACCCTTGTCACTGCTGACGTCAATAGAATCACAAAACTCCCTTCTTCATCCTGACCAGCACATATTGCCCAGTAACACCTATTATGTTTATGCCACTAACTAAATGACCTAACCTATACTTAGCCCCCAAACATATGTTCAGCTGACTCTGAGCTCTCACAGACCAATCTCATCAATGGATGCCGCATGTGGGCATGTCTACACTTAAGTTCTTATTTTGAAGAGGGAATCCCCTGAAATTATTATCATCTGCCAAATCCATTGTGTTTCTTGATAACCTAAGGCTCTCTTCCCTGTGTTTCTTAATGACGTCAGGCCCACTTCATTCTCCTTAGTCTTGTTATTAGCTGGATCTTTCTCCTGTCTTGACTCCTTGATTCACAACTGGCACTCTGATGGTTGTCTGTCATCCATCAGCTTTTTCAACCCCTGCCCAATTGATTCCTTTTTTTTCTTCACCATCTGAATGCATCTCATCCATGTTGACTGTTTATGTGAAGGTGAGATTTCCTCGTGATATGTGTCGACCAATCTGGAACAATTTTTTATTATTACCCAGCATATTCTACAGTTCATCACTTTTTTTGCCTAGCCCGTGACCCAGTTAACCTGCTCTCCTTGTACTGCTTTCCCCCATAGTTCTTCTCCTGCTGTAAAACTTTTATTTTCACCACACTTTTCATTTACCTGTGTTTTCATTTGAACCTATAGTACTGTATTTGTTTTCCATGGACTGCAACAGAAATGGCTGCAACAAAGCTAATTGAGTATTTCAATATCACTTCATATGGCCATACAAGAGTTGCAAAGTGAGTAGTGTATCAGTATTTAAATAAGAATGAATCCAACATGTGTTGAACTGTACAATGCTGGCCTCCGTCCAATCCCACATATGCTTTAATTTGGCTGCCTTTGTCTGTTCTTGTCACTCATCTGCACGATTTTATTGTGAGTGATATGGAGGAATTTTCATGTGAGGTACTGTATACTGTTGGCCCTCAAAAAATTTTCATATATTATGGATTGAAAGTGTGGTCCATTATTTGTCACCACTCTTCAGGCAATCCAAATTAGGAAAACTTGTTCATAACCGGGCAACTGTGTGGAATGCAGTTGTGAAGTACATGAGGAATACTTACACCAACTTAGGAAAGGCATCCACAATATTAAAGAACTCGATCTTGCCCCTTTTCTGCAAAATCCATGAGTGCTTTCTGCCACTGATGTCCTGGCAGCTTTCACATTGCTGCACTGTCTGTTCATTCTGTGTGTCCATATTAAGACATCATACATATTCTCTCACCAACATCTCCTTTAGTGATTCCTGGGTGTTCCTCATGCAATAAATCTAACACTTTACCCCACATTTGTTTTGGTATAACCACTCTTTTTCTCCATAGCACATAGACATGTTCAACTGACAACTCCAATTTCCTGGAGACAAAAGACTTCAGCTCAAACCCCACTGTTGACTCGCTCCAACCACATAAAGTTTGATCCAACACCTTTGCCAGCACTCGATTTGGCTTTGATACCTGATGCAACAGCGAGAAGAACACTGCCCCGGCATTTTCAATGTTCTCCAATCTTTCCTTTTATAATGTTTATCTTGATACTCTTGACAAGCCATGTGCATTCCCGATTACCGTACTGTCCGTTTTTAGTGTTAAACAAAACTGTCAAAGCTCAATGTTCTATGACTAGCTCAAACTTCCTCCCATACAGGTATGTAGTAGTTAAATATTTTCACCATTCAAATCACTGCCAGAGTCTCTCTTTCCACTGGACTATAAACTGGCTCTGTTTCTTTTTTTAAGTTTTATTCAATGCAAGTGCTATATGCATCTCCTCTCCTGAAGGCATTCACTGAGAGCACAGCTCCTAGTCCATATGCACTGGCATCTGCTGTCTTATCCAGTTTCGGGTCATGCTGAATCAGAGCACTATCCATAAACTAAGCGCTGTTTATTTTCTATGAAGTCTTCCTCATAGTTTGGTGTACACTCCCAATGCTGATCCTGTTTTGGTAATGTAACGGGTGTAGCACTGATGCCATATTTGACAAGAATCGACTTTAAATTGCAACGGAACTAAATATGCTCGCAGTCGTGTGAGATCTGTTGGAGCCAGAGATTCTAGAAATAGCCTTCACTATTTCTTGAGTGGGGTGCAGCTCTTTGGAATCCACTTTGTAACCAAAATACACTATACTCCTACACAACAATTTTCACGTGTCTTTCGTGATGAACAAGTTATGCTCCTTGGGCATAATAACACTGCTTCCAGTGTTTGTGAGTGAGAGATTTTGGTCAGCACTCAGGTGTTTGGCACTGGTGAGGGGTGATATTAGGTAAGTATGGAGCAGCACCGGAATGAAGAGGAGGGGAAACAGGATAGCCCCGAGAAAACCCTTGTACCAGCAGCATCGTCTGATACAATTCCGACTTGCGAAAATCCGGCAACCAACCCCGCTGGGAATCGAACATGTATCGCCTTGGTGGGAGGCAAATCAAATGGTCTGACCATTTGGCCACTGCAGCGCCAGTTTTTCAAGAGCATCCTCCAGACATGATCTTACCACCAAAATGTTACCTATGTGTATACTACTTCCTTGACCAGTTGTGGTGACATTTGAATATAAATACTGTATATTACATTTTAAGATGTAATTTTCTGAATAAAACTATGTTAAAGGACTTCAGAACTGTATTTGTAGAATATACTGTATTTTAACAGCATCATTCTACTGAACCTAAGAAATTTTTAAAAATAAAATAATACGTTATTTGTTTGAGACTGAATATGTTGGGCAACATTCATTTGTGGACTAGGTAAGTTAAGCAAAGCACAAGATTGTAAATTATTTAGGGTCTGTTGGTGAAAGCACATCATTGTGGCAACTAATGGTACAGCAGATGCCCACTACTTATACAGAACTTAACACACAGCCATCTTCATCATCCCACTGTGGTCCGAGGATCATCATGATGAAGAAAAAGTACCAAAATACATAACTGCTCAGACACAATCAGATCAGTGGTGATTTTATTTCATGTACTGATTGTACAATTATAAGCAGTCTCCGTAAAACTTAACATGCCCAGTAGTTAGGTATGAATTTCTAAATTGCAAGAGCACACGTGGTACAATAACACAACAAAAGCAACATACATGTAAAAAAATTATATTTATCAGAAATTAAATAAAATTATTTGGTATAAAGGTTAAGCTGAGGCAGTCTACAATATGTACTGGCTGCAGTTAAACAGCCTAAGCTGGCCACAAAATTGTTTAAACTTAGGTACTGTACTAGGAAAATAATTTATTTTGAAGTCAGGCTGTAGCAGAGGGCACAAATATAGAGGAAAGGTGGTTAATTTTAAGTAAAAAGGGTCTTGTAAAACTTACTCTCAAATAGCATTACTTTATCGGTTCTATTTAAAAGTATAAACCCCTCTTATGGTACGTGTCCATCACATCCATCGTTATTAATACGGAGAGGCAAGATGGGATTTGGAAGTCTGCCCTGAAACAAAACAACTTCTATTAATAATATTGCAACATGCACGGACTATTAAGTTGAAAAATTAGTCCATGTAATTAGTTAAAACTAAAAACTACAGTGGCAGAGTGCCGGATCTGTACTATAACCAGCAGACATCTGTGCATGTCTGTGCGAGGACTCATTCAAGTAATGTCAGTTCTCATTCAGTTATTATGAGTGATACAATGATATTAATACTTTAAGACACATGTATTTGCATCAGAAATATAATCTTTCAATGTGGATTTTGTAAGGAATTAATGAAAGTAAACTTAAAAAATAATAATAAATCTGCAATGTTGCTTTTCTTAGCTGTAAATTTTCCAGCCACTAACTTTTGTTTAAAAATTGTACTTATTGTGTTAGTAGTTCAGCATGAAAGAAATTTAATAACGTGCTTGATCACTGTTGGAACAAAGTAATTATCCTATAACTACAGGATTTACAGCATTAAGATACTTTGTAATGTGCATTATAGGAATGAGAATTCTCAAGTGCTAGTTACTTTAAATGCCATTAAAATTTTAATACTTAAGATGATGTAAATAGCCCATTTCGTGAAAAAATCCCATGTAGAAATGTGAGAACTGTGTATTTTCAGCTTCTCTTAGTATATTCATTATTTGATCTAAATTTATATCTCTTAAAGTCTATTTATTTATTTGTGGTCCGTAACTCACACTTTTTATTTTGTTTTTTACAGGGCTGTATATACTCAGTGTATGGTTATAATCGGAGCGTCTTGGATTGCGAAGTATTCTACTGCCAACTGAAGTATCCCAGCAAAATTCTAGTAGAACTAGATGTTGGTACTGTGGATGTTTGGTCCAATTTTACCACAATTGCAGTCATCGGAGTGATTGCACACATGGTTACAGTCTTTGTCATCTGGTACAAATTAAATAAGCGGTGAGCAGAGTGAAAGCATAACATTCTTGTACTCAGGCATGTGCATATTCTGTATGTGCGTCCAACTGCAGAAGTGACACTGTGTGGCAAGTCTGAAGAGGAACACTTAAACTTAAAGCAAGTTGAAGTGAAGGACTAGCTCACTGACTGTGCAGCATGATGTTCCATAATTTCAGTTGACTGGCATGAAACTGTGATTGTAAACTATTTAAGAATAGAGTAATTGTTGTTACACACTTCTACAAAAAAAAAAACTGTGACATATCGGACATGACATTATTTTTTGTCCAGTATTTTTTTTATTGTACAGTTTGTAAATGATACTGTGTATAAATCTTTGATGTAGGATATGATAAGTATTTTAAGTCCATCATATTTTTCTGTTATGTAAATTATTGTCATGAAACATGTGAAAAACACAAATGTATTTTTACTTTGTAATGCTATTAGTACCATAAGTTTAATGATCATATTTAACCATGTTTTCATTATGCAATTTGATCATTACCAAAGACTAATTTCAGAACAACATGAATAAATCAAACTTAACTTATGTTATACCTGAAATGAAAAGTTTGCAATTTGGAAAATTCTGTTTTTATTGTTACAGAAGACTCCTGATTATCAGTGAGTGGATTATCTGATTTTTCGGATTGTCCGCGCAAACTATTTCACTTTAAATAGTTGAAAAAAGTGTTAGTTATTTATGAATACACGCAGTGTTTACTCGCATAATGTTAACCAACGTGTTATGCCCGCAACCGTATTTTGAAAGGCAAGTATTTTCCAGCAAGAAAAACAATTAACTCCGCACATGAATGGGTTAGCGAGATTGTCCTGCATGTTGCACATAAATAGATTAACGAGATTTTTATCTTGGATAAATAACATATATCCGTGATTTTTTTTACTGTTTTTTTATTAAAAGCTTATACCAACTAGTTATTAATGTGAGTAATCGAGAGTCTACTGTATTAAATAGTTTCCTTTTTTTGCAGGAATGAGTTTGACAATTTTTTTTTTCTTCTGAGATCCAAGAAAGGGTAAAAGCGAATTATCCAAGGCATTGCTCCCCCCCCCCCCCCCAAATTAGTGTGGATAGTCAGGAGTTGACTGTATTTGTAAAGTTTTTGTTAGTTGCTATTAAGTAATGTGGATAAATAGCTTTATAATCAATAAGCAGTTAGCTTGTCTAGAATTGTTTGTAAATTCCTAAAATTTTAAAATTTTACTACCTGTTAAGGTGGAGTCACAATAACCCGACGACCTCGGCCCGACAACCCTGCCACGACAGTCGTTGAGCGACAAAACACAGAATATTTTGACTAGTGTTCACAATACCCCGACAATTTCTAGCTGTCGTCGATGTATAGCCATCGGTAGTGTTGAAATTACAAACTAGTTTTCTTTGATTTCAGTTTTCTGATTCCTAGCAGAAATGCGCAAAATGTTGAATTCAATATTAAATGAGTTTAAACCAATTGTAACATTAATAAAACTTAAATTAAGTACATGAATTACAGATACTAACAATTGATGCTAAACAAATAATTTCAATAAAAATTAAATCTTGGCTCGTAGTGATGTACAGAAAAAAAATTATAATATGTTTTACAAAATTACGACAAAAATATAAACAAATTATTTATTTGCATACTTTCAGATTTGTACACTAGCTGTATGCGAAGCATACATTACAATATACTTAACGTAAAATGTCATACACAGAAGTGTACAAATGTCAGTGTTCGCTTGTGATCCACATAATAAAAACAACACACGCACAAATTTATTTTGGTAGTGCCCAGTTAATACTTATTACATTGTATTGTGAAAACTCCCTCTTCTCCTTGCATATTAAAGAGTTAGCACAGAAGTGATTTGTTATGATACGTCTCAAATACTGTCAATGTTAACTTTACCTTTGCTTCAGTTAACATAATTCGGAAAAAAAAACATTGCAAATGCAACAATAATGACTGCCATAATTACCATTTTAAAAATACATTTTATCTCGGATGCCAAATCAAGTGAGTCTCAAGTTAATTTACTTACGTGTAATTTTGCAAGTGTTAAAAAAAAACCAATAAATATACATCGATACAACAATTCACACTTAAACTGAATCTACATAATATTCCAATGATTACTTGCAAAACTGCCAACTTTACTTATACCTAAGCAACAAGATAGTGCTCAGTTTATTATCTTTATTACACATGAGACAATAAAACAAATAACTTATTTGCTTTTCTTTTACCACAGCTTAGTTGAACGGAGAGCATGAGTCTTTAGATAACGGGGTAGGTATATTTGTTTCACTGTTCTTTACTCCGACATATTTGAGCAGCATCAAGTACAAATTTAATATTAGTTCAGTCTGATGATTAATAATGTGTCTTACTAAGTTCTCGAAACCAACTTTAAACGGCTCCTTGAAAACCTCAAGTCACAGTACCTGGAAAATGTGATTTTGTTCCAAAAAAATCATCTGTAGTGTGACCACTAAACACATATGTGCCGGAAATCAAACTTTACCAATGACATCAATACTGAAGACATCCACGAAGTAAATCCTTGGTAGAGCCACATCAGTTACAATAAAGACTAACAGACGCCTTTTGGAATGGGTAGAGGCCTGTTCCTCAGTGGACGATCTAGAAAATCTAGACGGTCTAGAAGTTCTCTGATTGTCCTGCTGCTAACACATACAGAATCTACTCAGTAGAGAGGTCGAATCACAACACATGTGCGCTGTAGAGACTCTGAATTTGGTCTTCAGTTCGTGATTTCAGTAAAGAGTATCATTTCCGTATGACTGAGGGAAATGTTTATACACTGTTATCTGGTACAATTTAGATCCGCACACGAACACTAATAATATTTATAATTGGACTGGTGCGTTATCCCTATGGCTGTATACGTCCTTAAGTAATCAAAGAGCTTGGCTTTGACTATTTGTGGCATTAGGTTTACAAATAAAAATAGATCAAATAAATTCAATTGCAATTATAAGCAAATATTTACAAAACCTTTCAAATTATATTTATTGAACATAAAATAACTATGTTTCAGAAACATAGCAGTTGCTGCAGAAGTCAAAGTGAATAAACCTTTCAATACAAGCTAACATGATAAAATATAGTGCATGTGAAGCAACATTAGTTCAACATGACCAATACTTTCTTGTTCTTTAAATTTCCAAATTTTAATTCTTTATGTACAAACAAAATTAATCTCCATAAACATTGCTATTTAATCAGTTTACTCATCACATTACTGTGCTCACAAGTAGGCTTCAAATTACATATCATTAAACATTTCTGTTTCACTCTTTACCATTAATATAGTGAGTGGTAAGGACATTATAACTTATAATACATACCTCGTGCTATTAATGTCTGCATAAAGTTTACTCTGGGCCAATTCCTTAAGCTCTTCTACAAATCGTGGGTGTAACTAGTGTGTGAGATTGTAGTGGTAATCAACTAACAGCATAAGTGACAAAATTTTCATCTCGAATCGTGTCGAGGAACACACATATTACGCTCACAGGCGTACGAAATCACCATATGCATTATAATAAATACATTCACCACAATATTAATAACACACTTACTGACACCATACTTATTTTGTAAGCTTAATACTTCTCTCCAGATTATCTTTCCTTTTCGCAGAAAACATTAACTCGTACTGTCTGAATCATCTTAAGCATCAGCTTGTATGTATTTTCTCAACAATGTGATGTTGTACCTTCCCTTAATGGCGGAAGTTTTTAAATCCTTTAGTTCATAGCAATTTCTCTTATTTTTCCACGAAATGTAATATTTTCTCTTGAATTTTTACTTCTTCTTCTTCTGCAACTGCTATCTTCGGTAAATCTTCTGCGTTCAGAATCTTCTAGTTTTCCATATTCGTCAGTTGAGTCTGCACACTGGATTTATGATGGGACTCTTGTGGTGGTAGCAGTAGATCATTGAACTCTGGAGCAGTATGGTTCAGTGATTCTTGACGCGAGAAATATCCTGGTTGGTAAGTCTGCGTAGAAATAGAACCTTGGTTCTTATTATTCTTCTGTTTACCTGGGTTTCCCTGGAAAATCTGTCTGTAGTTCTTAGGACTATTTTCCCTGGAATTTCTTCTAGAAATGTTCTTGTGATATCTTGGTGAATGACTTTCCTGATCATGCTGCTGGTTGTATATTGGGCTATTTCTTCTGTAATTGTTCCTGTGATCTTGTGGAAAACGATCTCCTTGGTCGCGCTGCTTGTGGTATCCAGGGCTATAGCTATTTCTCGGCCTCCAAGAATTCTTGTATTTTCCATAGTTCCTGTTTTGGTTCCTGTTCCAGTTCTGATTTTTCTCTCGTCTAGATTCAACTTCGTCAGACTGGTAAAGAACATTTACCCTAGCCTGTCGATCATACTGCGTATCTCTGCGCTGCCATGAGTTGTTCAGTTGTTGGCTGCTAGCTTGTTTGTCTTTGGACACGATGGTAGTTGTCTTGTTTTGTCGTTCCAGACGATCAATTTGCAACAGTTGTTCACGAAATTCGAAAATGCTCACTTGGTTTCTTCCTAATAGTACCATCTGGTATGTAACTGGCATCTGGGATGTAATCATCGCTATGAATTCCGGGTTAGTCATCTCCGGACTTAGGTGATGACTACGTTCGTACATTTCGCCAAGATACTCTTCAACTTTCTTGGTACTTCGAGGGTCGTATTTCTGTAAGTGCAAATTTGCTCGTACCAATCCCTGGACTCGAGGTCCCCAAAATTGCTTACAGAACTTCTGCTCAAATTCTGAGTAAGATGTGGTGAGTGGTCATTCAATTTCCCACCAGTAACAAGCATTCCCTTTAAGTGCAAAAGACAGACATTTGAGTTTTTCTTGGTCGTCCAACTCAAACAGATGTGAATATTCCTCGAATTTCTTGAGAAATTCAATTGGATTTTCATGTTCTTGATTCGAATAGCTTGGAACTGTTTTCGCCCACTGACGAATTGGATGGTGGAAAACAGCCGCCGTATTCGTGAGAGGTACCACCCCAGAACTTGTCAATGTTTGGTGACTTTCCACATTTGAAATGGAAGAATTCAAATTTTCCAGTCGGTCTTGCATATCAGTGATAACCTCTGCTTGTTCTAATATTCTATGTTCAATATCATTTACTCGACCATTTAATTGTTTAAAAGTGTGAACGATTAGCTCTGAAACTCGTTGAGTTTCATTCTCTACTTCTTTCAGTCGGTTGTTTAAACTGTTGGCTAGGGCGTCGACACATTCCGATACTCCTCTCAATTCACCTTTTAAATCTTCTCTTAAGACGGCCTGAGTCTTGTAGCTCTGCTCGCAAATTGATACAGATGGTGGTCTGCGAATCTTGAATCTCTGCTCTTAAATTACCGCACATAGTAGTCTGCGAATCTTGAATCTCTGCTCTTATAACTTCTAAAGCTGTTTGTTGTGTGCGCATCATTTCTCTTATCATAGCAATTAGTGTAGTGTCATTTGAGTTTGAACATTGTCCAGTTGAAATATTAGCATGCATTTCCCTATCGTATTCTTCACTAGCAAGCAAGACCACTTGTTCAACTACCTCACATGATCAGTATTCTGCTTACCTGCCATGATGTTTAAGTTGGACAGCTGTAGTACTCGTCAATCGCAAATAAAAGGAAATAATAACGAAGACAGAAATTTGTTCTTCAGTAGGTAGTATTCTTTCTTAGCACTAAGTGTAGTTTTATACCTTATTTAGCGCCAGAAAGCTATGTACTAGAAATAATTTTCCCACAGCTGAGTGCCGTAAGTCATTAAATACAAACCACGTGTTAAAAGACTTTAAAAGTGGTGGGTTTTTCTTACGTCTGGACAATACAACTAACTGTTCTCTTAGTTGATCGATTTCTTTAGGCAATGAAAACTTTGTAGTGTCGTTTCTCATAAAGCGCATGATACGCAAAATAAACCTCCTTGTAAAATTCTCATAATCGAAGGCAAGTGTGGCGTAAAATAAAAAACAACAAAACATGCGGTGCATTCATGTACAGTTGGTGTAGCAATGCGGCAGAAGTGCCATCGAACAATAAAATAAAATATGTCCAACGTGTAACTAAATATTTGGTATAATTTCTTCTCCACTGTAATAAAAATAATAATAATTACGTGTTTGCTCATAGACTAGGCAATAACGATTGCAAGCGGTAATAACGTACTGTTTCAAGCATTATTCGTAAATGTTGTGTGGCTAAATATTGCGGTATTGTGCACGTATATAATTAAGGTTGTAGTTTTCTGTGGCTTAAACATCGTGTTTTCAATGAGATCTTTCGTGGTCCCGCGTCTGCGCAGTCAATTTTCTTGATGATGAAATTTATCGAGCCCCGCAGTTGGGCGGACAGTTTCTGTGAAAACTCCCTCTTCTCCTTGCATATTAAAGAGTTAGCACAGAAGTGATTTGTTATGATACGTCTCAAATACTATCAATGTTAACTTTACCTTAGCTTCAGTTAACATAATTCGGAAAAAGAAAATAACATTGCAAATGCAACAATAATGACTGCCATAATTACCATTTTAAAAATACATTTTATCTCGGACGCCAAATCAAGTGAGTCTCAAGTTAATTTACTTACGTGTAATTTTGCAAGTGTTAAAAAAAACCAATAAATATACATCGATATAACAATTCACACTTAAACTGAATAGAAAATTTTGCATAAAAACATAAAACAAAAATATTTTTGTATTTATTTGTATGAAGTGAAACATGTGACAGATTATTCAAGATTAATTTTTACTCTGTTTTCAAGCTTTTCTGAAAGGTACATTGTTTTCCGTGCATAAACACAATATTATTCCCACCAAAAAATTTCTCTAAAATACTACTTTCACAGACTTAAAAAACACTAGTATAATATCTAACCTAAATACATAGATTAAGTCAGCAAAGATGATTAAAATTAATAAGGTACTTTCGAGTACTATCCACAGGTAGAAAAATGGTGCTATGTTGCCATATTTCTACCGCAAGCGGATATGGAAGACTTTTCAGCTGGCAGTCATTTGAAAAAATGTTTATCCAATGGGAAGATGGACAAGCTACCAGATGAATGGCTACTGACATAACTTCTGAATGCAGACTATATAGGTCCAGGCCTCAAAATATCACACATTACACCCAACCTCATGTATTAGTTATTGAAATGACAGTAACCCTTCCTGCAGGATAGCACAACCATTTCTAAGAGAGAATATTCTTTAACCACAAAAAAATAAACAAACGAACACATTTGGAGTAATGCTTAAAGTAACTTTTTTTAATCACAAGAAACTTGTCTATAAATTATAATATTATTAAAACAAAGACTACAAACAAATAATTGTACATATATTTCTGTAGAAATGACAAGCATCGACCGGTTGTTTCGGATTTTTCCCCTTCTGATTTTGTCTCAATAACAATTGTTTAATTCACTTATGAACTTTTCTTGTTTCAGGCATTATACCTAGTATAACTACAAATTATTTAAAATTCTTACTGAACTGCAAGAAAACAATTGTTCTTATACAATAATAGGCTGCTGCCTATAGCTTACAAAAACTACAAAACTGTCGCAATAAACCCAAAGGAATTAATGCTACAGATAATCAACATGTGGGGTGCCCAAAGAGACAACTCATGGCAGTGATTTCCTTCTCTCTCTTTAGAGGGGAAGTGGAGGGGGAGGGAGAAAAAGGCAGTCTTAAAGCTCTTCTTCCCTTCTTAACCACTCTGTCCACCTGGTTTGTCCACCTTATATAAGTCTGCATCACAACCCCTAGATACTTATATTCAGTTGTTTCGTCTATTTCCTGCCAATCCCATTCTAAAACTTGGTGCATACTCGCAATGTTAAGTAAAAACAATATTTCAACTAGGTGAAATCTGTTATAATCACATTAAAGTTATTAGTTTGTGTCTGTGAAACAGTCTAAAAGATTCCACAAGTACTGTACTCCTGTGATGAGGCAGTTTTCAGTAACAATCACTTTACTCACACCCAGTTTTTTTTTTTTTACTAAAACTCTTGATAACACAAATTGGCAGTGTAATAATGGGATGAACATTGTTAAATTTCTAAGATCTTATAGTGTCAGAGGAATTCACATTTCTAACCTTGTGGATTGGTGGAAACCAGATGAGAAAGTTTGTTTAGAAAACCAGCACACAATACCTATACTGTATTAGGTTACCTATTTACTGTATATTATTGAAGAAGACACACACACGTCAACAACAGTAACTTACTCCTGCTCTAATAGGGTAAGGGTCTGACCTAGCGTAACTACAAAGCTGCATTCGCTTAAGTAGCTATGCACTAATTTTACATAGCAGTCGGGAATGCCCCAGGGGCGTCATTTCAGGTTTTTCATGGGGGGGGGGGGAGGCAAGATTTTGTTTTCTGGCGACAGTGACCTTGTTTCATCTTTTTTATTAATTATGCATGTATAAATTAGATACTTTAATAATAAAACATCAGTTTTATGTACTTAAGTTAGCATTATTTACATTAAAAAATACAAAAAATATATTTATACACATAAAATTCTAAATCCAGGGGGGGGGCATTTGCCCTCCCCCTGTAGCCCCAAATGACGCCCCTGGAATGCCCGCTCTGTGCATTTTATACACTAGCCCGGCATGCCATACTCTGTCGAATGCTTTCTCTATGTCAAAGAATACAGCGACAGTGTACCTGCATTGATTGAAGCCTTGCGTTATATGCTCCACAATACGAACAAGCTGTTGTGTTGTAGAGTGATTGCATCTGAAGCCGAATTGCTCATTTGGCAGGATGTTATTCTGTCCAAGGTGCATCTGAATGCGGCTGAGCAGGATGCACTCGGTGAGTTTGGACAGGGCACTTAGTAGGCTAATTGGTCTATAGTTCTGGGGGAGAGTGGCATCCTTCCCTGGCTTGGGGAAGAGAATGACATGTGCACACTTCCATTGGTCAGGGAAGTGATGAGTGCGCATTATGCCATTTATGCACTCAGCAATAGCATCTAGGGTTGACTGGGGCAGCTTCTTAAGGACAAGGGCCTGA
>PNEQ01033443.1:23718-53593 GCA_003012365.1 Medauroidea extradentata | reverse complement strand
TAATATAAATATTTCACTTGTTTACTATCCTCAGACGTTGTTGCATTTCCCGATTAAGCTAAATCAATTATTCTGATAAATGTGATTTTTTTTCTCCATTTTGATTATTCTTAACAGAAATAAATCAAACATAAATTAATCACTTAAATTGTCTATACATTGTTAATCCGTATCGTATCTGGTAACCTGGTTCCGCCATCTTGTACATCACTGAAACACTACGACTGAAACACGGTCTAAGAAACCACATGTGTATATATATTTGTACAGTCCATCAGAGTTACACTATATATATATATATATATATATATATATATATATATATATATATATATATATATATATATATATTACAGTTCCATAAATACATTTTACCGAGAAGAGCCCAGCTGTATATTAATAAAGTGTTTCAGCAGTGCACATAAAATATGTTTGTTACTCTTATGGTTTCATTTTAGCCCGTCATCCTGCGAGTCGGCGATAGAAATCTTCGACGGACTGGCAAGTACTGAAGAGGTCCCTATGGCGGTGGTCTGCAGTCCCGACACGAAACACGCTCAAGACGGGGCCAGCAGGTATGCAAACATGTAGTCGCTAATTTTACAACAGTAAGGGATATTCTGAAAAAAAGATACGTTTAAATTTATCAACGGAATACTGGGAAAAAGTACTGTTATAAGTAGTATGTTTCTGTTAAAATATGGCCAATAATCCAGTTTGGTTGTCGGTAATATATGTATTGACCCTACAACAATATTTTATGTAGAAGGGCCAAAGAACGTCTTTCTTTCACAGAACATGTTGTTAATTCTTCGTAACAAATTTCGGTAGGGACAATCCAAGTAGTCATTTTTTTAACACAAGCATGGTGCCTGAAACAATTATTTTTTTCTCATTGGAAAAAAATGACAAGACTAGTTTAATTCTTTAAAAAGTCCTTTCTGTAGGTCATTTACAATAGAAAATATTATTAATATCAAGTATTGTTTAAGATCTACCGTAACGCTCTGCCGAAGTAAGGCAGCCATAACTCTAAAAATGTGAAATTATGGTAACTAGGCCATGCTTAACAAAGGTGATTTCACTCTTTTTTTAACGCAGTATGTCAGAAGGAGTTTAAACTGCGCAGCGTATTTTAATAATATTCGTTCCTAGCTTATTTCTGACTTCTGTGACGCACGCCAGGGATTCTAATCCAGCCAAAACATGTATGCAAACGTTTTGTGAAAAAATAAGTCAGTTTAGATACAAGACAGAAAACTAAAAGTGGCTTATAAAGAAATGTTAACAAGCTCCTTCAAAAAAGTAAATTGTTCATTGTTTGCGACGTTGCAGAAGCCGTCTCTGCTGAGCTACAGAATATGTTTATTGAAAATACACTTTTTAAACAAGCAATTACTGCGTGACTTACAAGTGTGTTGTGACTTATGGTAGTACTTGACCCCATAAGGAAGTTCATGTTGCATGTCAACAGTATTTATTTATGGTGTGGTATTTTACAATTTATTGTTTTCATTTATCTCCTACTATAATTCTAACTAAATTTTCCGAGCCTTTGATTTGTTTTAAGAAACTAATAAAAGTGATAAAGATTCAAAGCCAACTTTACCCGTAATATATTAACCGTGGCCAAAGTGCATTGTTGAAATTTTTTGTGTAACTGCATGAGAAATGTGGAACCTTGGTATCTTAGGCTTTATTTGTTTTGTTTTATAGCCCAGTAGAGTTGTTTCTGTTAGTTTAAAATAAGAAATTTATGAAAAATCGAAAATTAAGAAAATATGACTCTTTTTAGTGTTAAAGTGGCCTAAAGACCATAGTTTACAAGGGAGACCATGTTTTATTTTTAGAATGCTGTTCAAGTTGGCTATTCTACAGTAACCTTTTTAAGTAAATTTTTGTAATTTTGATCATTATACTAACCATTACCGCCAAAGGCGTTACGAATATATAACTGTAATAGTATTGGAAGTTTAATTTCCATTTTTTTTTTTTTTTTTTTTTAAGGCAAGCGTGGCCGAATGCGCGCCAGGAAGTCGGTGTGTCTGAGAGGAAGGAGTGGGACACGTGTGTGTCGAGAGCAGCATTACTTAGATAAGAGTAAATTAAATGAATGGTCACGGTACTTATGGAGTGAAGATATTTATTTTCAAGTAGCATCCTAACAATTTAAAAGACGCTCTACGAACACCACGAGTTATTAACGGCACCCTGAGAGAGAGAGTAGTATTCTAGCTAGCCGACGCATCACAATGTATTTATAGTAAAGAAGAGCTGAAGCATTTGAAGTATCGAAACGAATGTACAGAGCATTAATGGAAATATTAAATATATAATACATATTCAATAATTCTAGTGCTATCATGAAACAAACCGGGTGATAGTTCCATGAGTCCTTTCTGGTAGGTTAAGTGATGTAAACGCAATAGCGAAATCCTGCCCTTCAATCGTCAACTGATTGTGAATAAGGCCAAGCTAAAATTATTAAGGACAGGGAAATTTTGCAAATTCAATGCCCTGCATTATAGAATCCATTGTACTGTGCAAACTTAAGCCTAGACCATTTGTCCACTATCTGCTACTCAGTGGAACAGAAGACAATGGACGAATGGACAGGGCTTGAGTATTCATAGTACAATGGATTCTAGCACAAAGTTAATTGAATTTGCGAAATTTTCCAATCCCTACCAATTATCATGTTAGCAAAGTGGTCCCAACTTTGAGAAGGGTGCTACTTCTATCTAACTGCATAAGGCAATACCTAACTAACATTTTTAGAAATGTAAAATTTCCTTAATGTACGTCATGACTTCAATTGTGACCAACATTGTGATGACAAAACGACGTCTTGCATCTTGCATTTTTTTTGCAGGTTACTCCAACCGGAAACATATACATCATCCAGCAACGCAATGAGTGTCGTGTTGAAACTGTCCCGAGTTTCTAGCACTCCATCTGAAGAATCAGACTTCCTAGAAGTTGCCTACTCATTCCATGATGGTATATCAAATTTCTCACTGGTCAATCTTCCCTATGACCACGAAAATTACTTTTTACTGTTGAGTAAGACCAACACGTGCCATTTTATAAACCATAAATTCGTGTAGGTTTTTTATAATGACTATCACTCAAACGAAAATAATATTGGTGTTTTCTGTGTGTTTTACCCTAATAAGCTCAAATACACTTACTTTCTTTTATATTTAAGTATATTAGTGATTTGCAGTTTCACATATGATTTGTTAGCTCAATGAAGTGATCAAATTGTTAAATTGATCAACGTAATTTAAACACAAATTTTATTGTTGTACTTATTATAATAGCCTCGAGTTTGTCGACGATTTTTGTAATTTTTTGTTTCACTACCTTAGTCTACGTGAAAATTGGCAACTCTGCTCATTGGCAGCTTGACTTTGTTCAGACACGTCTCTCATTCGACTCCTAAAATCCGGTACATACTATCCATAATCCTCTACTAAATTTCTTATTTATCTCTGTTCATAAACATCTATAGCGATTTTACACCAGAATTATGTAGCAAACCTTTTGTGTTGCGTACACACTATAGATATTGATATACAACTTTCGGTACATAAAGAAGAAAAATATGTTTGTGGCTTTGGTTGCTATAATCCATAAAGTACAACTGTAGAAATCCCGAAAAATTTGTCACGAACAAGACACGCATGTAATTCCCAAATAAGTTACACTATATTATTATTTAGGTTTTCATAGCTCTTGCAGCCATTGCTTAGCAGGAAACAAGAATTATATTTCTATTCAAATCACATTGGCAACCCTGCTTGCATACTTCACATGCGCCTTGGCTGAAAGTGTGCATTGCGCATGCGCTTGAACATACACTACGATGAAAAATAGGACGTGCTCTATCTGTGAAATTAAGTACGGAAATCTGCCTGGAACCAGCGTAGTTGCTGTCCACACTGCCGCAGTGCTACTTGTACTGAATTTGGTACGGAATTATATACTGAATTTTGGATGTGTACCGGGCTTAACAATCTGAATAAGGTCAATGTGACGCCGTACGTCTGTGAATTTTCAGTACAACCCCAATATAAGCGAGGGTTAAAACCTCCAATAACATACAATGAAGCAGAGCTGATGTTCTGCGCATAAGGTATTGAAACCGAACGGCAAAAAAAAAAAAATCATTTCGCCACAAAGTAATGCTTGTAGGCCACTTATTATTCTACTGGCAGTCTTGTACTGCTTGTGAAATATGTGAACATTGGAACGTAATGAAAAGTAGCCGAATTAAGATCAAATTGTGTGTACAACAAAACTAATTACCCTAAATACTGCCCGACAAATAAATAAATTACATACCTTTATAACAGTGCACCAACCTGAAATACTTAGCTGCTAAAATGATTTCACATCGACCAAAGCTGCTGGTTATAACTATGTGGTTGATTTTTACAATAGAAGAACGAACTAAATCCTTCGAGAATAAATCGTGAATTGAAAATTTAATTAAATAAATAGTAAGCTGCGAGCTTAAAGGAGGAAAGTACAGCAGTATTTCAACTCTTTTCTTACCAGTTCGATCCAAAACAATGGGTTGTAAACAGAATAAGAAGAAATGGGTACTTAACTAATAATGCTCGTGAATATACCTACATTTTCCAAAATATTGAAGATATTAATAACAGATTTTGGCATTGCCTATATTATTTACCACGCCATCTTAAGCACTGTTTCCACAAATATGCAATGAGACTTTTATTGTTGCAATGCAGAGCTATTCTAAGATTGTGCGTGAATAAATGTGAGTGGGTGTGAGAGTTGATTTTAAAATAATTCTACTACAGGTTAGGAAGCTCAATGTTGCTAGATTGGCAAGAGACAATTTCCACCACTAGTTGAGCTGTATGGGTTAGGAGTCAACTTCATGCTAGCGCTTATAGATAGTACATTGTTTTTCGGCAATGTTCGGTTTTGCAACCGAAGTTCTCATCATGAGCCCCAGCATGAGATAGACCCCATATAGATACCAGCGCTACTAGCGGCGGAATTTGTCCCTTACCAAACTCGTCAATTTTACTAACTTCTTAGTAAACGCCAAGTTAGAAAATAATCCTCCCGCATCTTCTTGATGGAGAACGTAGGGAAGGCAGTGTAAGAAAGTGTTTTCCCCCGAAAAACCACCTCTGAAGGAGGGAAAATACGTGATTATGCTGACGCTATACACACCGGACTGATAACATCGCTCCTTGGTATCGTGTTGTTACAATCCATTCGCTTCTGCCGTTGCGACTAATGGTTTCGCGACAGGTATAATGCACGCCCGCTTCAGTTTTCACCGATCTCTACTCAACTTCCAGGGAGCTTTTAGTATGAGAGCCAAAACTCTCATGTTAAAAACGGAAACATTATTTTCAAGTAGGCTACAATTCTTCTTATTATTATTCTTCGTCTTCTTCTTAATACCGTCATCAGAACATGCATAATGAATAATGGAGATCCACTTTGTCAGAATTGCCATGTTCATAATACAATGTTCATTATTACATTTAACTTTTCAATATACTAAATAAAAATATTGTTTCAGTAACGTGCTTTATTCCTGATGCAAAATTTATTTCTTAGTTATTTAATTGTAGTATTTATTTTTTGCTGATAAGTTGCCCGATGTAGGTGGGAAACTTCAGCAAACTTCTGCTGAGGATCAGCTTTCCCTGTTCAAGTTACGAGGGCCAGTCAACTGCTGCCACCACTGACTTGAATTAACTCACCCCTTCGCACAGCGAGAATGGAATTTCCCGGCTCGCTCGACACGTTTCGGTCATCCGCACATTATCATCTCAGTTAGCGTTTGCTCTAGCAGAATGAACCTAAATGGGTTTACACAATTGAAAAGCTAATCAGTATGACTTGAACAATATAATGTACAATAATTTTCCTATGATTGGTTGAAACCGAAGCGTATGGACTTGAACAGTTACTGCTTAGTGTTTCATTTCAGCATTTTAATTCGTTGGTTTGACCCATTACAGTGAAGTTCAGTATTCCCGTGAGGCCGTTTACAACTCGTCCGTTGGCAGCTATCTTGCTTTAACCTAAAAATAATGCACACCAGACTGGGTACTAAGGTAAAGAAATGCTATTTTATTATAATTTGTAAGTACTCCTGACTATCGTTAATGAGTCTTGTAATTTTTATTTCCTCACTATTTAAATTAAGTTTTTAGCCATAGTCTTAGGATAAAAAATCAATACAGCCAAAAATACACTATCCAAAGTCTGTTCCTTAAGGCTATACGTAGGCAGTAACCTCGTTACTGTCTACGCTAAAGTTTTACGACTCTACTACTTACTCCTTAAGGCGGCCGCCTACCCCACGCTTCAAATGCGGTGTAGTGTGTTCGTAAAAAGGTTTTTTCGATGAAAATATTCCACATGCGCCCATTGTGCCAACGTATGAACTGAAAACAAACTTCAGACAAGATCGGAATCTCATTATTATGACGCAACGCTCATTGAAAACACTGTTTCCAAGCGCTCCAACATGGCTAAAAATGGCATTTTCAGAACGCCGTACTTCAAAATGTACTAACCGGATGTATGTGAAACTCAGATTGCGACCTGCACTGAACTTAGTTGCAGACTTTCCGCCAATAAAATTAAATGGTCACCGCTTAAAGTCCCATAGTAAAAACCGTTCGGCGGGAAGCTTGCACGCTAGTTCAGCGCTTGGCTCGTTGAGGCGACGCGGCATATGAGGCGCGCTTCAAGGTCGACCTTACAGCTCCGTCGCTTTTGAGCCTCTCACGCGAGGGTAGGCGGCGTCTTTAAGTCTAGTTCTTACTGCTTAAGTTTTTAACTGTGTAATCCCCTTTAGCGTGGGGGTAGTAGGTGGCTCTGCACGACCGTGTCACACGATGTGCACGCCCGCGGCCAGTGAGCTGTGTGTGTTGCAGAGCAGGCCGCCTCGTGTGACACGTACCACCGCGGCTCGGCCACCCCCAGGAAAGGTCACATCACTGACCCGGCTACAAGAGAAGCCGGACCAATGCGCTGCGCCCACAGATTCCTGCCGGCCGCCAACCAGAGTCTCACAATCTCGGTGCGTATCGGGCGCCCCTCCTACAAGACTGACTACTTTTTAAACTGCTTCCAATCCAGTAATGATATTCTGATAGCTGGTGAGGGGTGATACGAGGTGAATATAGAGATGCGGAATGATCGGTTGGAAAAAACGTTAAATCTCCCAGGAAACCCGCCGACCAACGGTACAGCCCGGCACGATTACCTCATGAGGAAATATGGGTCTACCTTACCGGAAATGAAACCCGGATCTTCATGGTCGAAAGAGATCGCCTTAGCCTATGTACAAGGCCCCAACATTTTAAGAATAATCAAATGTCATGACCTTGGCATTAATTGCTTGTCTTAACATTTTCTGTCAACCCCCGGTAAAAATATACATAGGTACGTATTTGTTCCTGCTGGTGATTGCTTATATTGTTCCTACAATAGTTGCCAAGCAATGCCAACTTTAAAAAAAATCTATTGAGCAGTGTCCCTACGACAGGTAGTTGCCAAAAACATGACATCAAACTCTACAGTATTGTAAAAAATTAATATTAATAAAGATAGTAAGTACAGTTCTATTTTATATAAATGTGACTTGAGTGCCGCTCCGAGGGAGTGTCAAGTGAGGCGATTACCTATGGTGCCACGGCTATGAAGGCGCCATAAGAAAATAATATTAATTCAAGTAAAAATGAATTTCAGATTAAGAAAGTGTGCCCTTATTAAAAACGAAAAGGTTTAAGTTTTTATTTTTGCCAATGTGGCAGCAGTAACTAACTTTTTTTTACTGTATGCCGTGCGCTTTTGTTCGCCGCAGTGTTCTTAACACTCCACAGGCTATAAGTTACTCAGTGGCGTATCGTGGTCGTGTTCAAAGGCATGCATTGCTAAGCAGTGACTATACTCAACACTGAGTTGTCTGTGAGTCCATTAGACTTGTAGGAGCAGGTACGCTCTTCTTCCAGTAGCGTACAAGAGGCAAGGAACGTATTGTCAGCCAATAATAATAATTAGGAATGTCTAAAAAAATTAACGTATTGTCCAGTATTACACGTCAGTCTGCACAACACATGTTTATTGTCATGACAGGTAGACACATTAATTCCAAGTGCTCAAAGCGTATAGTCGGAGATTATACTGAATGCCTCATAACTAGAGACGTGCATATTTCGGGTTATTATCTGGAGACAGGCTAGAATCCACTGGGCTATGCTCATACCAGCAAACTCTGTGATGTTATTGGCTCCGGGCCTTCGTATCTTGTGTTCCCGCATTTCTAAATTGTGGGTATTTTACAGTTGACCTGGTATCATTGATTGGAATGTCTTTCAGGCGAACCACACAAACTGTCGGCTAGCAGCAGACGTTAGATGAGCATACAGTAAGCTGGAGTCCAAGCTGTTGCCTGATAATAACGCGAAATTTGCTCGTCTCTACTCATAACTAGGGACTTGAAAAATTCACGTTTTCTTTTACACACACGCTAGAATTCCAGCTACTATAAGTTCGTGTTACTTTCGCAATTGGACGTTGACTTATTTGACATTCCCTGGAAGTCTGAGTCAATAACAAAATTACCTATACCTTAACGTACCCCCATACGACAGTATCAGAGAGCAGCTAATGACCAGCTCTTGTCTGCTTGAAAACACAGATATTCTTGGAGGCTAACCTACAAGCCAGTGAACCAGCGAATTTTTACGGTCTCTATTCCTAACTAGAAATGATGGTATTTCGCGAAAATTTTTTGTGCCAACATACCTTTGAAAACACTATGGTTTCATGTGAGCTGTATGATTGGGTGATGCTTGTCTGATACAACGTAGCTGTCTGTCTGCAGACTGATAACAGGCATAAAATATTACAATATCAGGATTCTTATTGGCTCAGTCAAATAGGACAACAACTATAAGTAGAAGTGAGAGCCAGCAATCTTTTCATAAGATGAACGTGCGTTGAAACGCAGCAAACAGTCACGTTTTCCCGTGATAAACCATCATAATACGCTGCTGAAGTTACCGTAGTATTTTAAAAATTAAAACCACTTCCTATGCCTTTAATATAAAACCGTTACTTTCCGTCTTGCTGATACTAGAAGATCACGAGGAAAACTTTATAGATTAGGGACCCATGACGTCCGCGAAAAGATTTTTGCAACACTTAGGCCAGTCTCAATGCATTATGTGTAGAGACCGGAAAAATTCGCGGGTTCAATGACCTGTAGGCTAGCCTCCAAGAATATTTGTGAAATCGTGCAGACAGCAGCTGTTTATTAACTGCTCGGTGACACAGTGAAATGGGCCTGTATTCAGTTAGTTTTATTATTCGCTTAGATACTTCCAGGAAGTGTCGAGTAAGTCAACGGCCAATTATGACCGTGATGTAGACCTGTAGTTGCTGGAATTCTAGCTTGCGCATAAAAGAAAACGCGAATTTTTCAGGTCTCTAATTATGTGCACACCTGCAGCTCTGATTTGCGGTCAGTGATTGGCTGTTTCAACTCTCTACGTCTTGGAGTAACATCCGCTAATTACAGACGTGTGGTGAATAACTAACTTTGTTCTGATTGGCATAGCCAAATGAGTGACGCCTCTACTTGAAGATACGCTGCCAATAACCACGAAGAAAGCGGAACATGTGCACATTTGACTCTGAAACAAAGTGGTGCATAAAGCCCTTCGTGGAAATCAGAGGTTCCTAATTATAGAGGTAAGAAGAGGAGAATACCTGAAGGTGGGATCAAAACAAATCCCTCCTCGCGTGCCTACAACCCCTGGTGGCGGGTGCAAACCTATCTGACTTTCAGGAAACCACGGGTCATTTCAAATGCGTTCTGGGGGATGTTTCTTAAGAGGAAAGAAAATCATTTGACATTCGCAAACGAGACACACTTGACCCTAGTACCAGACACCACACAGTAATTTTTTTTTTTTTAATTTTACGTGCTTATTTTTTAATTATTTTGAAACACCATCAATTTATTGCAAAACTTACAAGAAATGCTTAAGAGTCTGTGTCACTAATCAAGCTACATACTTCTTTATTTCTTCCCGATTCAAAATTTTGCAAAATTTATTTCAAAATATTTTAATAGGGACTTATTTTACATTTAAATGTTCATATTCACGATGTGTTAGAAATACTGAAACGTAGTTTTTAATAAATTAAGGTAATTAAAATTCTCAGAAAATTAATGTCTCTGTTTGTAATAAAGGCTAAATTACTTCTTATACTAAATTATTTCACTGATATGTATTTAATTGTAAAATGTAATGTTTTTAAATACATTGTTCGCAATTTTGTCGCATCCTTCGAATATAACTGAAAACGGAATTTTCATACTGCTTCACTTCAAAATGTTCTAACCGGTGAATGTTAAGCTGAGATTCCGAGCACTGATTTTTGCTATACACTTACCTCCAATAAAATTATACAGTTACGGCTTAAAGTCCCAAATTAAAAATACATCGGGGGTAGGGGGAAATCTTACGCTTTGGTCCATCGCTGAGTTCGTAGAGGCGATGCGGCATTTAATGCACACAGCCTTGACGCGCAGGTAGGTGGTGCCCTTTAACGAATGTTAACATAATAAGATCAAAAACGTATAGCAAATCAGAGAAAAACAAGTAGTCTGCGAATATTATCTTGTGCCTAGGGAGTGGAAATTTTCGTAAAAGAATTTTTGCACCATTTCGTTTCAATGTCTCACATGCACATATTCAGCTTTACTACATGACTGTGTTTTACAGTTATTTGACTCTGCAAATCAGAATTAGGTTAACAGTGACTCCACGCGTCTGCGATTTGCGGGTGGAACACAAAGACACCGGGAGTTCAGCCAATCACTGACCACGAAGCAGAGCTGCACAGAGGTGGACGTAAGTCACTGACAAAAATATTTTTGCGAAAACTTTCGATCCCTACTTCTCCGTATGTAAGGAGCCGCGGCGGCCGAGTGGCCATGCCACTCACCTTCCACCAAGCTGATCCGGGTTCGATATCCAGTGGGGCCGATCCTCGGATTTTCGCATGTGGGAATCGTGCCGGACGATGTCGCTGGCTGGCGGGTTTTCTCGGGGATCTTCCGTTTATTCCCCTCTTGTCATTCCGGCGCTGTTCCATCGTAGGGCCTTATTTCATGTCGTACTTCGAGGTACGCAGATTGTCTACGGGCTCTCATTTATAAAATCTACATTCAGATTGAGTCATCCTGGCTCTAAGGTACCCTCCTCATAAGATATTTAAGCGTGTTGTAAACAGAATGTGTAGCACGTGGCAGGGTATGTATGGTGAGGTGCGTGTTGTGTCAGGTGACGCGCCTGATTGTCAGGAGGCCGGGGGCGACCTGCCACACACAGTGCGGTGACAGCGGTTGTCGCTGTGTCCCTGGACCTAGGGGACTGTCCCGCGACAACTACCTCCTGGTCGCCGCAGAAGGCGGTCCTGTCGTCTGCTGCCTCTGCGGAGACTTCCAGGTCAGCTCCCTGTCCACTCCCCCTCCCACTATGTGATTCCTTTACAATACTGTATATTAAGAGGGTTTGAATAGTACATACTTCAGCGATAAAAGCGTCGATTAAAAATTGTAGGTTGCTCGAAGCCAATTTGTAAAAAAAAAATCAAACTTTGGCAATAGTCAGCCTTCTTTCATAACTAAATTATTTCCCCCAGTAACAGTCTCTGACGCCGAAATCTCGTACATTTAATAGCAGCGAAACAGATTACGTTATATAAATTAACCATTCAGGTTAAATATTTGCTTTATAAGTTGGCTTATGTCATTACCTAGGATGTTTTTCCCACTAAATGACTCTCAAACAGCTGTAGATTTCAATCAGCGTTTTTAGCGTTTATTAATGTACCACAAACTTTTAAGAGCCCATATCACTAAACTGGATTATTCTTTTCTTAATTTCTTCCTGATTCAATATTTGGATACATTTATTTGAAACTATTTCAACAGGGGCATACCTAATCACCTTACCTTTCATTACGCTCACTGTATACGAAATATTAAAACTTAATTATTAAATAATTAATATAATTCAAAATTTTACATAATAAATATATCTCACAATTTAATAAGTCTAAGGCAGTACATAAATTCTCAGTATGTGCTCTGTAAGAGCGCACCTAAGCTTACTAGCACCTGATACGTACTTTTAGAAATTATTCGGATTTTGGTGGTAATATAAGTAACTAACAGGAAATACAGAAACTGTAAATATAACAATGAGCCGGTGTTAATAAATCTGAAGCATCATAGCTTAGAAATTAAAATTAAAATAAAAGTATGGAAACTTTCCAGTGATGAACTGATTACAAAAAATAATGTAATCAAGACAATGTTTAACAAAATTAAATTAATTACATAAATGTTTTTTTTTTCCGGAAAATATTTAGGGAAACAAATTGAATTTATAACGTGAAATTTTTTTTATACATAGCTGAAAGACATTTCGAAAAAACTTTCTATTTTTATCTGTAATACTTCATAACCTTTACAAAATATCATAACCAGCTCAGACCAATATAGCGGCCGAAGCTAGTTTGCTAAAATATCCAACACAACAAGTAAGCAGCTTCGCGTACCAGTCAAACGTAGAACTTGGGTACTCAATTGATAATTCGGACAGTGCTAGTACATATTTGGTATGGTGACGTCACACAAGTAATCATTTGTTAAATACATAACACCTCCAGACCAAAAATGGCACAATCAAAATATTTTGTTCGGTATTTGAAGTTTTAATAAGGAAAAATCGGGCGTTAAAGACTTTAACACTTTACCTTTGATATTGTAACTTAAAACCGTTTACATGGCTGCCGAAAAGTTATGCTACAACAACCATGTTATTATTTTCGTACTAATATGTAACAGTCAAAAACATTGATAAGGAATAAATATTTCAAAGTACAGCCACCATAATACAGCTAACGGATTGTTTTTAATTCACCATTAGAAAGACAAGTGAAAGACGCGTGATAATAAAGGCCTAACTTTCAGTTGAATCCATATTGCTCTTGAGGTGCCACATCATATCCGTATAGTTAAATAAATATTTGATCGTGAGAAAGGGGCTTGAAGTAAGATAGACTATGGGCTAGTGCAGCGGTTCCCGAACTGGGGGTCGCGACCCTTAAAGAGGTCGTGGGCTTTCTCAAGAGGGGTCGCAATATACTTCCAAAATAAGTTTTAAAATAGAAAAATACTCGATAAAACTGATAATGTAAAAATGAAGATCTAAACAAATGACTGAACTTAAAATTAAATTAATACTAATTACTGAGACAACAAACTTGTGCGTAAATATGATTTGTTGAAATGGAGGAGGTCGTCGTTAAAAATCGTACACAAAAAGGGGTCGCGGTTTAAAGTTGTACCCAAAAGGGGGTAGCAAGACCAAAAACTTTGGGAACCACTGGGCTAGTGGAAGCTCCAGTTATAATTGCGGGCAGTTGGTATGACTGTGGCCTTCTCCCTAGCAAGAATGGCTGCCGGTGAGCGTGCACAGCTGGTCAGCACTCAAGGTGGTGTACTTGGCGGCTGACGACGCGGCCATGTTCGCCTTCCGCGCGGACTTCATCTTCCACGACGACGATGCCGCCTGCGGACACCGCAAGCTGACGCGCGCATCAGGTACTGTACATCTGTGTCTTCTTCACTCCTACCTGGGTTCGAGTCCCGGCGCGGGGACTTGTGTCTAGATACTGTACCTGTGGAACCGCTTCAATTGGCTACGTCCGGACCGAGCGACAGTCTGTATAGGTCGTTCGGAAAAAAGTGAGAACTAAAAATTTAACCTTTGAGAAATATCACTATCAGTTTCTGCATATAGTTCAACATTAACTATAGTTCCTTTTCTGCTTGTATGGTTGGCAGCGAAATTACGCAATACAGTCCCGTAAATTTTCCTATTTAAATACAATAATACTGAAACAAAAGCAACCGAAATGACATAATTGTACATATGTATATAATTAGCATATTTTTTTATCAAACTATACATATTCACACAGATTGCACAATATAGCTTACACACGCAAACATCAAGTGACGTGTCCAGAAAAGTTCGAAATTTTTCGTCGTTAGCCGTTACGAGCGAAAAGATACGAATTGGCTGAAAATATAACTTTAGCAGGTTTTTTAGTGCTCATTTTATCCTGAACCACCTATACATGCGTCAATATTACGCTTCGCAGTTATGAGGAGTTGCAACTAAATGCTGGAACCACAATAGTGCGACAGACACGACAAGAAAGGGCGCAATGCGACACTAAAAATTCTCGTTAATGCGGACACTAGATTGACTGCCGTGCGACAAATGCTACAAAAAATTTACATATAAATAGTTCCTTGCGACAACATACTAGCCTTAATCCTTAACGGCTTACAAAATCGTATAAGTTTTCCGTTTATATGCACTATATATCTGGAAAAACATGTCACATACTAACGTTTGATTGAAAAAGGTTACGATTAGCTTATAAAAACAAACTAAATTCTCTCGTAAAATTAAATCAAATTAATTACAATTTTTTACCAACTTACCAGTTTCACCAACATTTCAAAACAAATGACGCGAATAAAGTCAGTATATTTTCTATCCGAAATTTACGTCGCGTCCGCCATTTTTGTCGCGCTGACGTCACTGAAACCTCAGCTCTAATTGGCTGACATATTTGGTTTATCGCGTCGCGTCCGTCGCGCTATAGTGATTCCAGCAACACATATTATTATAGTTCCCTAACCTAACAAAATCATCCCTAGACTCAGCAAGCAGCATATTTAGGCATTTTAGTCTAACCTAAACTAATCTAGACTAACCTAAGCTGTCCCATTGGCCGAGGAAGTGAGGGGGAGAGGTGTGCGTAGAAAGGTGTGTCGTTAGAACTACGCGCCTCCACAGTTCCACCAGTTTGTTTCCTAGACAAGGTAATGTAATTGGGCTTTGCGTCTCGTTGACAGCAAGGTCATAACAGTAAGTGAGAAATTCTAGTCAGCACTTAACATCGAGGTGGAGGTGACATGAGGTGAGTATGGAGCAGCGCCGGAATGAAGGGGGAGAGAGAAACGGGAGATCCCCGAGGAAACCCGCCGACCAACAGCATCGTCTCACACGATTCCTGCATGCGAAAATTCGGGGACCCACCCGCCGGGAATCGAACCCGGATAGGCTGACTATTCGGCCACCACGGCCCCGAGGTCATTAGAGACAGCGATACACAACTTGGTACAATGACAGGAGCTGGGAGAGGATTCGGCCATGGCCTTTGTTAAGAAACCATCCCAGCTCTCGCCTGGAGAGATTTCGGGAAACAATGGAATACCGAAATCAGGATGACCGGAACCGGGTAAAAAAACCCGGGACCTCCCGAATGCGATCCCGACATGTTACCATTCCGCCACCTCGCTCGGTTCGGTAATAAGAGAACAGTTCGCCAGGGTCACTTCCATTTATCGCGCAGGGGAATCGTGCCAACCGATGCCGTTAGTCGGCGGATTTTCTCGTACGACACAGTCCCGTCATTCCGGCGCTGCTACCTACTATACCCTTCACCATCGCTGAAAACATCGCTGATAAACGCTGTCCATCTCTTCACTTCCTCCTTTACTTTCACCTCCGCCACTCAGATTCGAGTCCCGGCTGGGTAACTCCCGATTTTCGCACGTGGGAAATGTGGCGTACGTTGCCGTTGGCCAGCAGACTTTACTTTCGTCTCCCAATCCGCCACTGCTCCATTGTCACCTACTTCACTTCATCCTCAGCAGCACTCAAAACATCGCCATCAAGGCCGCTGTCTGCCCAAGAGCGTGGGCGTACACAGTAAAAAAATATTTTCCTAAATTCCCTATACATTGAATTCAAGTAATCAACCTATACGTAGTTTGGGAATTTTACCACGCAATATTGTATCATTCCCATAGTAAGTTGGCATTTGTCTAATACGTGCTACTTTTTCGTATACTTTAACGTGTCGTAAATACATATAGGAAATTTCTTCGCCATACGCACGTTCTCAGCACTCCTGTAAGCATGTGTGGTACAATACCAAACCTTTTCTTAAATTGTAAGCAGGTACACGAAATTACTTGTTAAATTATATTCGACGGTGCTCAGTCATTTTTAATGATATCGCTTTCGGACGAAAGCCGTTTTCTCTACTGAGAAGCGGAAAGTATTGCTGTAGGGGTTAAACAACGTAAGAAAAAATAGGACATGATGTTCACGATTATTTTTTCATGGTGACATTACTTACTGGTTTATAATTTTTAAAACGCTTAAATGTGAACTTAACATGCTATGGCGATGTGGATCTCACCGAAATGTACAAATAGTCACGGGTATTATAAATGTAGGTTCGACAAGTATAGAGTTCCATCTAAAGTGGCCCCTACACCAAGATCCAAGATACGAACAATTATTACACATAAAAGGGTAACCATTACACAACTCGTATTTGAAATGTGTGTAGAATGAAAATCCTGATATTTAATTTCTCTAGGACAAAGACACACTTTCTTTCCTTGTTCACTGCCAAAATTACTTAATGTGTTTCAGTGTATGTTAACACTGGCATGCAGGCCATTAGTAAAATTGAAATTTTTACTAAGGTATTAAGTATTTTGGTAAGTGGATCTTTATTTTGTAGTGGTGAAGCACGGCCAGGCGATCCGGGTTCGACTCCCAGCGGCGTGGTTCCGTTATTCACGTGTGGGGTACGTGGCCAACGTTTCCGTGGGTTGGCGAGATTCCTCGGGAATCTTTATTACTTTTATACTTCCTGCTCCATCCTCATCTCATCTCACTCACCAATTCTTCGCGCCGATTGTGAAACCTGTATGGTAGAACAGCCACCTTTAGCCCGGCCTTATTTCTTCCCGAATGGCGACGCTGCTTGAGCTGTTAAACCCCTTGTGATTTGGCACTAACATTTCATAAGTAATGAACTGACAGTCAACTGACTTAAAATATATTACATTTATAAACTACTTCTGTCGCGTAGTCGTAGTACCGTCCTAGAGTGTCGCAGCAGCTAATACACTATAAACAAATACCATTCAGAGCTTTTGAATTTTTTCCAGGATACCGGATATCAGTCTGACCTCAAGACAACAGGTAACAGCACATTAAATTACCCTGCTTTCAGGATTATGATGCCAACATTAGAGAAATTTTAGGTGAAAAATCTGTCATTAATATTTTTAAGCTACTTCATAAAAAATAAATCTACGACCCGAAATAGTATTAAACGTCAAGCATATAAATATCAGAAAATGCAAGGTAAAATAAAACTTACTATCGGGTACAGTTTTAAACAGCCAACCCAAGCCGCTAGATTATATTTTGCACGTGTATCAATTTTTCATTCGGGATTGATGTGTCCAGTATTGATCTCTAGCGTTTTCTGTTACAGTGTGACGCAGACAGGTGTAGGCAAAACTAACTTTACGCACCCATAATAAGGATGATCAAGTGGCAGTTTCGCCCTCCTCTCAAACTTTAGTGTTCATTGAAATAATGTTTATCTTTGGCAACATTAATATTTCTACTTGCGGTATATTAAATATTAAGGCACTGAAAGTGCTTAAATAACACAATTTTTACAAATTCAAATCCAGTTTTCCATTGGAAGAACCCCTGCACTTCCCATTTTTGGGGTGGTCTGGGTTATTGCCCCTTCAACATTTAATTCATGTCGGCGCCACTGCCTTCAACAATTCTATCGGATGTTCGGACGTTCGGAATCGTAAATTTAGATGTAATTTATTTGGATCATTTGCTATACGAAAGCCCTATAACTTTATTTCTAGGAAATTATTTTTACAGCATTAATATGTGTTAGAATTTGCGGCGTAGAAGCATGAGTGTAGGAACAGCAGTTAATGTAACCATATTTTCCGGATATGAATACACAGGGTTTCCTGTATTGCAATTGGTGCAGATAAAGAGGCTGCAGTTGTTGAGTGGCCAGACTTATCGCCTCCCAACTAAGTAATCCGGGATCGATATTTGATTGTTCGCATGTGAGAAACATGGCGGACGTCGCTGTTTGCCGGCGGGTTTTCCTAGAGAGCTCCTGTTTCCCCTGCCTTTTTCATTCCGTCGCTGCTCCACACTTATTTCACCTCACATCATCCATTCTTCCGGCAGAACGGGCGACAGGCTTGACTCGCTAGTCGAGAATCCAGCTCAACCTTCAACCTGGCCTTCTCCCAAACTCAACGAGACCCTGCCAGAAGGCAGGAACACGTAGTGGATTTTCAATTGGGCCAAATAAATCTTTTCCGGAGTTTGGTAATTGAGTTCAATCAGGTATTCAAGGCAAGGTACACCAGAGGCGTTTACGAAAAGTAACCTGTTAGAAATAGCTAGGTAATCTTGATCACTGTGGGTTAGTACGGGTAAGATCGATCGAGTGCATTTGAGTAGTTCGCCAAGTTCACTTTTTGGGTGCAAGCAAACTTCACTCGTTTCACAATTCAACCGACTTGAGTTGTAATTTTACTGTGCCCAGGTTAATCTTGTGTTTTTTCGTAAACGTCTCAGGACAGCCTAAAATGTCATATGTCACTTGATGTTTTGTCGGCAGGGGAGATACGATCCAGCAGCCCGGCCGCGCCTCCTACTGTACTGAACCACTTCCAGTATTTGGACTGCTCGTGGTTGCTGGAGTCGCCCTCGGAGCGACAACTGACTGTCGAGGTGGAGACCAACCAGAGCCGTAAGACAACACACTTTCTCTCTCACTCATAATGCACTGTACCTCCCTTATTAGTAGAGCCAGGAAAAATTCGCGGATTCTGTAGGCTAGCCTCTAATAATATCTGTTTACTGAAACAAACAACAGCTGCCCACTGGCTGCTTGCTGAGTCATCGGTTCCGCGTGAGTGGGCCTGCATTTAGTTGCTTCATTATTATTGGCTCGATGCCCCCCTGGGAAGTGTCAAATACGTCGTCTAGGTCCAATTACAAAAGTGTCATAAACTTGCTGTTGTTTGAATACTAACTTGTGCTAGGGACCCCTGTTTTTTTTTCGCGAAAAGAATTTTGTCCCAGTTCGTTTCAGCACCTTATGTACGTATCAGCAGTTCTGTTTCATGTTTATTGGCAATGTATCTGTGGCTATCATTTGACTGTGCAAATCACAATAACGTTCCTGCAACACCACATGTCTGTGATTTGCCGATAGAATCTCAAGGCTCGCGACAGTTAAAATATCCAATCACTGACCACGGAGCAGAACTGCAGATGTGCATATAAGACGCCGAAACAAAGTGGAGCCAAATTCACTTCGCGAAAAACAAGGGTCCTTACTTGTGCCCTTAAGAAAACACGATTTTCTTCAGGTCCCTACTTATTTGTAAAGACGTACACATTTCGCGTCAATTTTTTTTTGCTACAGGTTTGAATTCAATGATTTATATTCACCCGAAGATACTATGGTACGTTATTGGGTTCGCATATTTGTGTGACCACATTAAGGCCAAGATCTTTAATTTATTTCAAACAATTGCATATAACTCAAACATTTTTTTACCAAATTCTTTGAAAAAATTTGACACTGTGTACAGTTATACGATACACAATTATGCCAGAGCGTTTTTTAAATAATGTACCGTTTGCTAGCAAAAAAAAAATTTTTTTTCTTCATTTTGGCAACAAAATATGTGATATTTCAGGGGCAAAAATCTAAAAATCCGTTTGGTGTATTGCAACAGAAAAATTCAGATTCAAACGATGATATATAAGTGTTAAAACTGCCACAATGAATTTTTGATATATGTATTAATTTGCGACAAAAAAATTCTAAACCCCTGCAAAACTAAAGAGCGGGGTCTTAAACGACAGTGGGCATTTTACATTTTCCCCTATGTCATTGTGTGAAACAGTCCTCAAAGCGCGCCACACACAAACTGCAAGCCAACAACATATGTCAGATGAACATACAGTTACTTGGAGTCTAGTCTTGTGTCACTAGAGTTGCAAAAATTGCCCTTTAAATTTAATGCACAAAGAACCGCAATCTAATGAAGTTTTGGCACTCGAGAAATTAAACCTTTTATTAATACACATATAGGTCATACTTGGAACCCGCAGGAATTCTCAGGTGCGTTGTTCGTAAACATATACAACTTCCTTTGAGAGTGTTTCTGAATAAAATTAAATGTAAAACAAATAAAAGACACACTTATGTATAGGTTGTTCAGGATAAACTGAGCACTGCTTACATTATCCAGCGAGCTTTTATGCCACCAGGTTTTCTATTATTAATAGAAAAACATCAGTGTAACTAAACATTAGTGTAAACATTTCACAACTCTCAAAACTTTACTTCTATAACACCAATAAATATTTTTTTATTATTGTTAATGTTGGTATGTGCTCACTATAAAGTGATCCGCCTATAGCACTATAAACAAAAAAGTCGAAAATAATTTTTAAATATAGTTATTTTGTTCTACAATGTTAGGATATCCCTCAATTCAGCATAGGCTCCCCTAAACTCATTCATTCAATAATTTAAAAAAAAAGAATAAAGAAATTGACCAAAAATTAACTCAAACGTATAACAAGCGTAGGGGCTTTGTACTTAAGAGGTATGGAAGGTACTATGTCGAGCGGACGCCTGGAATACTCAGTCGTCAATAACATCTGAACTGCTAATCAAAATTCGATAAGATTTTTTTGCCGAGAAGATATATTTTATCAGTGGACGTTTATTTATATAGCACTATGCTGTAGTATGCTTTACTTTCGAGTAAAAAATTGAAAACCTCTAATGCAGAGATTTTCGGATGTTAAAATTATTTCCAAATAAAAACGCGAGTATTTTTGAAATTCGGTTACTATAGAGGGCTAGATATTAGCATATAAAAATTATAAAAATGACAGTTTTACATTTTTGTAGATTTTGTGGTTTCAAGCTCTTATTTTTCTAAAAACAGCTTTTAATTTTTTACGCGAAAGCAAAGCTTATGCGACATAGTGCTATATAAATAAACGTCTGATGATAAAACACCTACTCGGCAAAAAATCTCATCAAATTTTGATGAGTAGTTCAGATATTATTGACGATTGAATATTACAGTCGTTCGCTCAACATTGTATCTTTCAATAACTCTTAATGACTACTTTTACGAATAACTAGCGATAAAAAATGTAAGACAACTAGTACCAAGCACTCCACTTTTTTTATTAAAGTTGTTTTGTTTGGTCAATGACTATTCTTATTTCAAGCTTTTTCAGAAAATTAAGTAATACTGAATTGTATCCTATCGCTGCTGAACAAAATTTTTATAATTAAAGGATTTTCAAACTTTTTAGTTCATATTGCTACAAAAGTTTTTTTAAGCTAAACTATATTAAATATTTTTACTTAAAAAATACTGTAAGATATAAGTAATTATTTATCTTAAAATCTTTTTTCAAAGATTTTTATTTTAAAACAGTTTTTTTCATTGCATCAGATGACTTATGTTTTCATAAAGGGTGAGAATACCGACACAAAACTGGGAAATTACTGACGTGTGAAAAATTTTAAGTAATTCGGAAGAGTGGAAGTGGGTGAAATTTGAATTGAAAAGTTTTATTGCAGTCATACGCACAGGTGAAATTAATAAATGCGAGTTAACAAACACTGAAGTTGCTATAAGCTGTTGCAGGCAATCTGAGAATTTTTAAAGTCAGCATTGTTAATGATTTAAACTTAAAAATATACTAATTGTGGTCCAATAAGGTAATACTTGAACAATTTTTTTTATTAATCTAACTGCTATTTTTGTATTGATGATTTACTGTTGTGAGTAGGGACCTGAAGTTTCAGCAAAAATATTTTTGCACTACTTCGTTTCAATGCTTTACGTGCACACAAGCAGGGTTATTGACTGTGTGTATTTGTACAGAGTCGTCTTTCATTTGATTGTGCCGAGCATAACTAGGTTAACTGCGACACCACACGTCTATGATCTGCGGATAGAAAGCCTGTACACTGGGAGTTAAAATATGCAATAACTGACAACAAAGCAAAGATGCACATACGCTCGTAATGTGATGAAACAAAGTGTTGCAAATATATTTTCGTGAAAACTTCCGGTTTCTAGTTACTAATTGATTCATCTACACTTGGATAAGGTTAATTCTACTGCAGGTTATAAATATCAATGTTAAAAGATTTTTAAATGTTTGTTGCAATGGGAGTTTACAATTATAATTTCTTGGTATTTGGTTTTTTTCGTAGGTTTTAACTTGTGTTGTCGATTGTCTTGTTTTTGTTGTCCACTGTTCACTGTTTTTGTCTATTTCCATCTTTTTTTTTATATTGGGAATCTGGTTCTATATTTGTGTCTGTCTTCTGTGTCTGGGTATTGTGACGATATTCGACTGAATTCTTTCTCTAAAATTCTGTGTTGTCTATTACAACAATTATTGAAAAAACTAACAGAATTTCTCTGGGATTTTTTTTGTGTGTGTTTTATATTTCTTTTTCTTTGTTCGTTTATTCGTTCTTTGACGTCCAACACAGGTTTGATCAGCAAAACATTAGCAATGGCGTACGTCCTCAAACCAATAAATTCTAATCAATGTTAAAAGTTTGTCACAGGGAAAGTTTCTACCGCTTGAGCGCTGATACCGGTAATGGGTTCGGACTGGTCAATCACAGAGCTTTCCTGAATTTTAAGTTACATAAAGTTGATAACTTAAAACGCGAAATTTGTTTATCTTAACTTTAAATTAAGTTAAACGACTTCTGTCACTTCCAAGCCTATTTAAATGTAATTTTACTATAGTTTAGTATTTTCCTGGTCCCTTGACATTAGCAGCGAAACTAGCGGCAGAAATTTTCCCTGTGCCAAACTTTCCCATAAGAAAACACATTTCCTTTCTAACCAGTAGTAGAATTAACCTTAACTTGGAGGTCAAAAGGAACAAATGTGCCGGGCTCTGTACTGCAATGTGCAGGATCGTGCGCTGCATGGAACATATCGCTGCACGCGGCTGACGACAGAGCTGGAAGGTTGAACGGCAAATGGCGGACGCTGCACGAATTCTGTCCTCGTGACCAGTACAGGAGATATTCCCTACCATGGAAGACAAACACTGTGCTTATAAGGTAAATATTCTTGCAGTAACACTGTGCAGGCGAAGTGCTTACGTCCCATCTTCCAACAGACTTAACCAAGATTAATTCTGACCTTGAGGGGCTACGTTCAAAAATCCACGAGTTATGAGTGTATGCAATTTGTAGGCTGCAATAAAAATTATTCATTAAAGAGTTCAGCAGAATGAAATAGAAGTTTAAAGTGCTAAATTCAACACAATTTGTCAAGTACTTTACGTGACAATTAACATTTTCCATAATGTTTAAGACTGTTAGACCTAATTTGATTAGAATTTTATTTGGTTGAGATGGGTTGGGTTTAGTTTCATACTGTTTAGTAATTTACTATCAAAATGTTTAATCCTTTAATGCTGAAACAATTTCTGATCTTTCAAATCGTGTAGGTGATAGCATATTATTGATAACAATTGCTTGAATTTTAATTGTGATAGATGAAATTATTATATACAATTAATTTTCAATGTTAATTTTGATGTAAATTGAATTTGTTTTGTAATTTTAGTTGCTGCTACAAGTAGATGACATGTGAAGAATGTTCAGACGTAGCATTGCCATTTAATATTGAACACGCATAGGTATGTAGTTCATGTTCAAGCAGTCAACCTATGAGATCATAAAATTATGTGGCATATTTCGATGTGAAGTATCGGAAGCGTTTTAACTGAGCATTCTAAACGCAATCATAAACCCTTCTAAATGCATTTAAATGAATAAAATCCTTGGAGTTTTAATTACGGTTTATAGTTTTAGTGTCTCATGTATTTTAAGGATTCGGCTCTCATACCTTTTTGTAGGAGACACGCATATAATGTAGTTACAGGCTAGGGGCTGAACTCTATAATTGTTAAGACGAATGTAGTGATTTTAACATCCTTAGTAAATCACGTGGCTTGGACTAAAAACCTTCCTGGGAGACAAGACATGTACGGTATGCAAAGAGTTAAAATTGGACTAAAACCTCGGCAGTATATTCAGGAGATTGCTTATAACCACTTATATCGAAGTGGGCAATTAATACCGAGATTCCAACTGTTTCAACCATTTCCTTTATAAAGTTTCAAAAGTTCTCATTACTTTATCATTGGATAAAAAAAGAACCTGCACTACATAGCGTAAGTATGACAGCAATGTTAAATATTGATAAAATAATTTTTTTTTTCAGTTGGTGGTCCCTGCAATCATTTATTTCTTAATGTTGTGTTCACCTCAAAACAAGAATCAGTACAAAGGTAATCAACGTGTTTCAGCGTCTAAAATTTTAGGTTGACAAAATTTTAGGTTGGCAAAAAATATGAACTGCCACTGCAGTTACTGGTAACCAGCAGTATTATTCAGCACCTCGATAGAATATTCATCTGTTCTATTGTCCAAACCCTTAACGTAATACTAAAGGCGAAATGTTAAATATGTGTCGTCAGAAACAATTATTTCTGTACTATGAGTGACAGAGCTGCCCTCGTACAGCCTGCGAGTTGTTCACAATACGTGTACATTACAGCTAGACTTCCCCTGTGGTGCTGCAACCAGCACAGCTGCCAAATACCAACAGTTGCCTACCAGCAGGCCTAACACTACGCTTTTCGTCGCCTGTGATTAAACCACGAGCATTCGCTTCTACACTAGTAACCTCGGTTGGCGCAGTGCCTAGAGCACTAGCCTCACATCAAGCAGTTTCGGGTTCGATTCCACGACGGGGTGACTGACGTTGTTAGCCATCTCGTTTTCTCGGGGTGCTTCCGTCCACTGCCCGTGGGATTCCAATGCTTCTACATCGCGGATAGTTTGTGAATGTAATATGTCAGGGTTCGGTATACCTGGTGTGTTATGTCCTGATTTGGGGAAAACCCTCTCATATTTCATTTATTTTATTTGCAACATATCTTCACTTTATCACGCTTATTGTTAAGACATTATAGTTTTAAAAATTATTATTGTATACATGCGTCATGGGTAGAGATTATTGTATATCGCGAAAACGGTTTGTGCCAGCATACCCTTGAAAACACTGTAATTTCTTGCAACGTATATGATTTGGTGACATACGCCTGACACAGCGCAGCTATCTGCAGACCAATAACAGTCATAAAATATTACAATATTGGAATTCTTATTGGCTCAGTCAAATATGATAAAAACTCCATGTACAAGCTAAAGCCAGACATATTCTGGTAGGCTGAACGTGTGTTGATATCCAGCAAACAGTCAAGTTTTCCAGCGATAAACCATCATCTCTAGTCATGGGTTTAAAAAAATTAAACATGTCCGTAAAGGAAAATTCTAAAACAAGTGTTACTGATAATGACATATTGTAGATAATGCAACTTGCTGCAGGTTGCGAGCGCTGACGAGGACCACGCCGGAGTACTCAGTGCGGTGGAGATCTCGCGCGGTGCTGGCCAACACGAGAGTGTCCGGACCCGACCTCGAGCCGCCCCCAGGCCGCTCCGCCGCTCCCGGCCGCCGCCTCCAATCTGGCTGGGTGGTGCTGGGTATCATTCTGTCCTACTGCCGCCACCGCTTTGCCGCCGGCTGGGCCCGCGTCGCACCGACCTGAGAGCCTTCAAGATCTTCTGCAGTGACTCACCGATCCTTCTCAAGACCTTCGCACTATACAAGGCGTACTATAGGCTGTTCACGATTACGTGAGCACTTCTGGAGGCTGTTTTGTCAATAAAAAATAATCAGACAATTTATGTTGGCTTCGTACTTTTTACTTTTCAGTACGTTTATTTCTAACACTAGTACGTTAATGTTACGAGCGCCGCATACCAAGCCCTTCAAACCTTAAATGTGTTGTAAAATGTCGGGAAATACGTTTATTTTAAGAAAATATTCCACGTTGAACCCATTGTGCTAATGTTCGAAAGTAAAACACGCTTCAGAAAGAACGGAACGACACTGTTAAACTGCCATGTTAATTGAAATCTCTATTTCTGAGCCCTCAGACATAGCTAAAAATGGCGGCAAAACTCTGATGGAAAGTACACTAAAACTTTGCTGCATATTTTCCACCAATAGAATGTTATTTTCACCACTTGAAATCTCGTAGTAAGATTTTATCTGTGGGAATCTTCCACCCCAGTACAGTGATTAGCTCTTTGTGACGATGCGGCAATTGTTGCGCGCTTCAATGTCTCCTTCATAACTCCCGTCACTACTGAGCCTCTAATGCGCAGGTAGGCGGCGCCCTTGGTAAACAGTGGAAATATTGAAATTCGCTGAAATGTTAAAAGTAACTTGGACTTCAAAAGTGTTCGCTTTACTGTGAACAGCCTATATCAATAATATATAGAAATTTAAACAATGGCGAGACAAAAGTAAAAATACTAAACTATTCGGAATGAAAATCTGAGGTGATAATGTGGGCAGAGTTGCAAACTTCAAATAGTAACCCGCACGTATATTTTCAAGCGTTAATTAAGTTATGAGACACTGTATTGGTTGCCAACTTTAAGGTAACGAGTACGGTCACATAACTGTGCAAACCGAACTTACCCAAGCAGATTTGTTAATATTAACGTATCTAATATTTTTCCATTTAAGTTAGTTTTATGTTAATCAACGTTTGTAGACAGCAGTCATACATGCTTCCTTATGCCAAATTTTGCAAGTTGCTGCAGTAAACATTTGTAGGACTAACGAATTTATTTTACTGTCATGGAATGCAACGTTGCACACAAGCAGGTATGTATTGTTCTGGTCTATCGGCATTAATTTTCCAACAAACTTCAACTTATGTTTAAATTTATGTGATGACTTATCCCAACATTTAGTTAGGTCATAGACGCCCTGGTTTCAATTTCGTCATGGTATTTAAAAAAAACGCCTTGTGTATATGCGTTGACCTGAGATGCGTAGGAAGCAATGTCAAGCAACGGTCATCATAAATTCGACTTGACACGCCCCCTCGAATTGAAAAGTGCCACGTCGCACGCTACCCGTACGCGAGACCTAGCCAGTGGGTTGTCTGTCGATACGCGTTCAACAGAGCACTTAAAGTACTAACCTTTGAAAACTTCCGTGCCCACAGTTGGTAACACTGACAGCCAATTAAGTAAAGTAGTTTCAACTGTTTACCCCTCAGAGAGAGAATGTAATTTTTATCATGGTGTTGACTGGGGTTGATTTCTTTACGGTTTTGACGTTTTTTAGAAAAAAAAGTAATAGCAATATACAACATTTCTTGTTTATCGCAAGATTTGTTGACTGACATAAGATTACTAGATTAGGTATCTGGCAATCTTAATTGTGTGAAATACGACGCACAACAACAAAATTACTTACAGGTAAGCCATTAAAGTGCGTCTGAAAGTTAACCAGTATTGTGTGAAGTGTCCAGTTGCGATTTTAGTGTGTCGCATTATTTTTTACAAGTGGGAAGTAGCGCATACCTCAACAATTAAAATTCATGTCCATGAAACGTTCAGTGCCGCAAAAAAACTACTAAATCTTTTGAACGTCATTGTCAAGCTTTAGAATTTTAAATCGAGCGTTATAACTAACAGCTGTTCAATATTTTGCACACAATAGTTTTCTTTAAGAACGAAACCTGACTTTTGCTATTAGTATTTAAGCTCTTTTTTTTTTTAATTTGTACTTTAAAAATAATACGAGACAAATAATATTAAATAATGAACTGAATTTTTGGGTATTAACCAATAAGCACAGCTTCATAAAAAATAGTTATTGATTTATTACGTAAGGAAGTCGGACATCCGAATCCATTTCATTTCGAACACAACTTTACAACAAATTTTTCAGTGGGTTCAAAGCTAAATGAAGAAAGTGTGTATAAAAGAAGACAGAGTAGATATCTGACAAAAATGTATGCTGGACGTAAACGTCTATTGCACTGTACAAGATGTAGAAACATTTTTATAAAAAAAAACATAGCGACTGAACTTGACATGGTTCACGTTCTCACCAGAGCTCTTACCTTTAAGTGTTGGTTTTGAAACTCGAACTGATGTATTGTAGCATATATTTTGCATTCGATCATGTATGTAAAGACATTGTACAAGTTAGAAGGAAAGCTATGACTGTTACGAATGAAATATAAAATATAAAGTACGTTGTGAATGTTTCATTTTGTCACGTAGCTAGTTCCTTTTATTTTTTTTATCATACTTAAACACGCCAAAACAACTACAAGGTATGTTTATTAATTGTAATGGTGTATGTCCAAACAGTGCAGTACGTTATTCTGTCCCATTGCAAGAAACTTTCAAAGACAAAACCTGAACATAGTAATATTCTCACACCGCCAAGCCTTGGCCATGTCTCCTCTATGTTTTAGGCCGCCGTCTTGACATTTACGAGGTCTCGGCGATGCCGTCAAGTGACTGCCATCAAGCTCTTGAATATATATTATCTCTGCGGTGTCCAGTCATTCTGCTTTAATATCTACCATCTGCTTTATTCTCGCGTTACTTACATATGGAATATAGGCAGTAAGCAAAAAACACAGTTGTCGCTTTTCGTCTGTATCTCAGGGGAACGACTTCATATGGAACATTGTCCACGGCCATAAAATATGCATACCTAATTAAAAATTGTGCATCAACTCTATAAAAACTGACAGATTTGTACAATTTATATTGATTGTGAAAGAAAGTGGTTTACAATTTTTAACACTGCGGAGTTATTTGCTTAAATTTAAATAGTAATATGATTAAAACTGACAGCCTTTATTTTCACAGTTGTTCCGTCATAATGGTAACATGGTTATACATACGAGAGTATTTTTAAATAAATTTCGAGAGACATAATTTAGCTAAAATTAATTTTATAATCGGATTTTTAGTTTATTTATTATAGTAAATAATGTTATTACTGAAATATATAACTATACAATTTGTTCATTTTATTACTTAATATAAAATATATAATATTTCTATCCGTACAACTATAATCAATCGTTGCAGAGCAGGTTTGAAGGAAAGTGTTGTTTATGAAAAAACCATTCATATTGGAAACATGCTTTTCATCCTGCAAAATGACTAAGATTTTGAAAATGTTAAACATATTAAAATTGTTCTTATAGCCAATTATGTTGGTATGTTAAAAATTGTAAACCACATTCTTTCATAAACGATATGAATTGTGCAAATCTGAAAATATTTATAGAGTTGGTATACAATTTTTAATAAGGTATGCATATAGTATTATCGTGTCCAATGTTCCATAAGAAGCCGTTCCCCTGAGATGCAGACGAAAAGCGACAACTACGTGTTTTGCTTACTGCCTATATTCCAGGTGTAAGTAATGCGAGAATAAAGCAGATGGTAGACATTCGAGCAGAATGACTGGACACCGCAGAGACAAGATATTGTCAAGAGCTTGATGGCAGACACTTGACGGCATCGTAGAGACGTCGTAAAGGTCGAGACGGCGGATTAAAACACCGAGGAGACATTGCTTGGTGGTGTGAGAATGTTACTATGTTCAGATTTTATCTTTGAATGTGTCTTACAATGGGACAGAATAACGTACTGGACACATGCCATTACAATTTTATGACGTCCCAAAATTCTTAGAAGAATGAGACTAAGAAAAAACAATCTATTCTTTTTTTCTCATATTTCGTTTTTGGTCTGTTTTTTTTTTTTTTTTTTTTTTTTTTTTTTTTTTTTTTTTTTTTTTTTTTTTTTTTTTTTTTTTTTTTTTTTTTTTTTTTTTTTTTTTTTTTTTTTTT
>PNEQ01033443.1:0-23618 GCA_003012365.1 Medauroidea extradentata | reverse complement strand
GCCCTATAACAAAATAAGACCTTGGTTGAAGTACACCGGGGATAGTCGGTGAAGTCGGCCAGAGACATTTTATGTAATGTTTGGAGTCGGGGATAGAACCCTTGTCTTCTCGAATGCGAGGCGAATGTTTTATCACGCTCTACTCAGCGTGGTGGAGCAGTAGTCTATGAATGGGCCTGAAAAGTCACGGTCCTCTCCTACCATCCCCTCCAGTGTTTTAATGTTTGAATAGCTTGTCAGACTACAAGTTACAAACCGTATGTGTAGGACCTAATGAACATGGAATGCAGAGTACCATTCTATGGCAAAGCACAAGGTGAGAATATTTTAAGGGGAAATTGTCTTTAGGTTAATTAGTTTAAGGATATAATTGCGTGACTACTTGTTGCTACTACATTATACGTAGTTTGGCTCGTAAGCAATGTGTCTAGTACATATTTACTGTAAAACGTTTTCCTTTTTATTTTGTTATATAATCGTTTGCCGTCCTTTATGTATACTGCTAACATGAAGTCCACAAAAATTATATGTATCTGTGACATAGGCTATCGTAGTTATTATTTGAAAATAATTTTTCTATTTAGAATTACGAATATAATTCCAATATGGAAAATCTCAACCTTACATACATTGTTCAATTATTATCATATTGTTTTGAACTTCAGCTCCGTGGTAAAATAATATTCTAATCTTATTGTGTTTGTGTTCAAATCTAGTGCGTGAACTAATGCTGGTATTGTGTGGAGCAAATGATCATTCAGTTAAACTAAAACCACGGTTAGGTAATATAAATCTGTGACTTAATGCTAAAATTATATGGTATGACCTTAGGCTTTTAGCACAAAGCCATATATACGCTACTATAATGGAACACACTCTTTAGTATTTGTAGTTCGGTAGTATTAGGCCTACACTAATGTGCTCTAAAAATTATTTATTCGCAAAACTCATTAGTTCTGTAAGTATTCTGACAACCGCTGTTTTTAAAAGTTGTTTCATACACACACACATACATATCCCACAATGATGTTGGCAGCGAATCCGCGTGAAATTAATTGAAATGTATGTACTTTCTTAACGGTGCATGTAGAATTTGTGCGCTGAAGTGTTGTAACAATGTGAAAAAGATTTGTACATTTGATTAATTTGCAAAAAAAAAAAAAATCAAAACTAGACAATACAGAGTTAATTAAATTTACAATAGAGCAACTTCAACAAAAAAAAAAAAAACGCTGCTCCAATTTTGCAGTATAGTACGGTACAAATATTACCAACGAAATTAATTTCCTATTGCAATTTTAACATCCAGTATGTACACACACGTTGAAATAAATATTTTTTTATTGTGAATAGTCGAAATATTTCCGTATAGTCTTACTCGATCTTGAGTAACTAAAATTTCAAGCAGTGCAATCAATAAATAATGGGTACGGTAAGTGGATTTTACGTCGATCGCGATGATATACTGATGATAATACACAACTTGACAATTATAGAAACATATAGCAGAATCGGTCATGTTCTTTGTTTTAAAAAAATCCTAGTATTTACTCGAGGCCTTTGCGCCACCTCGCTTGGTACCAGTCGTTAGGTTACTGTAACTTTCCGATACTCATAGTACGTTTAATACTTTTAAAGTAATAACGAAATTAAATATATGGTGTTCTGCACAAATTGACCATTCGCCAATTGTAAGTTATCAGTAAAATACGCTTGACATTTATGTGATTTAAAACGTTTGTACACAAAGTATTTTGGTCATACAACGCCAAAATTTACATCAGGATATAGGATAAAAAAATTTTAAAAATGTTTTAACCCTGAAAAATGTTTCATACTTAACTGACAATTGGCGCATAGTCGGTTGATGCGTAACACAGTCGGAATTCTGACAATTGGCGCATAGTCGGTGACCACAGTCCAAATTTTCTCCAGCTCTTCTGTGCTCGAAAATTTATTTTCCATAGTAATCGGCATTTGTCTTACCCTATCTACCTACATCCCTTCTGTAGATGTTTTAACCAACTAAAATTTGGTCACGTTGTTTGGACATGACATAACACGCCAGAACCGAAGAAGTCACGAAAACTCTTTTACCATCGTATTGCGTAACATCGTGGCTTTTCAAAGATGTTAAGATTATGGTGATAAAAAGCTCCTGTGTTTCTCTTCTATTATCTCAAGTGCAGTGAAATGCCAGTCTAGTTTCACGAGTCCAGCGATGACGCCGCTACTGTTCAAAACAGCTCCACATACGTGTAACTCACGCGTACTCGCCAAACACTTGACTATATGTACTCACGTTCTCTGCCAACAAACCAGCGTTTGCTCAAGCCATCGTCCTTGTTTGAAAGTGCCTCTTTCCGGGCCGCTATACGTTCGTCCAAACATTGGTTATTGTTATAAAGGCGATGGTGATAACTGACCGTTCCTACCAGTAACATTCTGCGAACCACTTAGTGTCTCCTCGTTAAGGAAATTGTGCTCGTGTGTGGTAGGCTTGCCGTAGACACGGATAACAATATGCACCAAACTCCTTTTTCTTTGATTTTTCCGTAACTCGTTGACGGAGTGTAGGTATTACTGTCTGGTGCAATTATGCTGCGACCGGGTTTACGTACGCTCTGGCAACCGTTAAAGGGCGCGGTCTACCGGTATTTTCAGCACCATTTTTTTATTTTTTATGTGTACCAGATATTTTTTTCTTATTTTAGACATGAAATGTGACTAAATTTGTCTCTTATGAAATTTTTTTATCTCTCATATTTTTCGCGTAATGGCTTGTTAAAATCATATTTTGCATGTTTCCGTTTTACGGACTACACTAAAACCAATTGATATACCAAAATAAAAAAAATAAAAGTGGATAAATATATTGCAGGCTACAATGTCACGCTCATAAAAATAATGAATAAACATTATTTGTATTTTTAAAAAATATTGAATTTTTTAAATTTTATTTTCTCTTTCAGAATTTTTTTAATACAAATAATTTTTATTCTTTATTTTTATGGGCATGACATTGTAGCCTGCAATATCTGCACCCACTGTGATTTTTTTTAGTTTGGTATACCAGTTGGTTTTAGTGCAGGCCTTAAAAGGAAAACATGCAAAATATGACTTTAACAAGCCATTACGCGAAAACTATGAGAGATAAAAAAATTTCATAAGAGCCCAATTTAGTCACATTTTGTGTCTAAAATGAGACCAAAAATATCTGGTACAGATAAAAAAAATTGGTGATGAAAATTGCGGTAGACCGTGCCGTTAAGGAGGCCGCATGGTGGAGGGTGTGTTTGTGTGTGTGAGGTAAAAATCGATGAAGTGCTACGAGCGGCACCGGCCGGCACATGTATTGTGATATCGCCTCTACGGCCAAAGTCGTAAACGCGCGCGCAGTGTTCCCGCCGTAACGTTTTTACTGTGAGAATTTAAGCGGTGACCCTAACATTTTTAGAACGTGTCACTGTAGCAAAGTCCAATGTACTTGTAGACCTCAGCCTCGAACAAATCCGTTACATATATCATGAAGAACAACCACTTGACAAAGCCGATTTTACCCATGTTTGATAAAGTAATGCTTGCAATGTACGTGGTGTCTTAAAAGTCACATTCGCTAGTAGTCTGAAGTGTGTTTTCTTTTCGTGGATATAGGCTGTTCACTATAAACAGAGCACTCAGCAGAACTTATGATCAATTAAAAGTAGGTTTTATTGGATCAATATATGTTAACTTTTGAGAGTGTTGAAACGTTTACACTGTTTTTTAGTTGCATGTAAGTTTTCATATTAAAAATAGTAAATACAGCTGCAAAACGGCTGAAAGAAAACTTTATGCAGTGCTCACTTTATCGTTAATGGCCTATAAGCATTGTGGTCGCACGTTTACTGGTCTCTGAGAAAATTCGCAACTCCGAACACGCTGCACGCAGTGCGGGCGCCATCCAGGCGGCTGTCTTAAGAGGAGGCCATTTTGTGTAAGGAAGATTAAGAAGCGTGTTCTTCTGTTTCTGCTTCTAGATCTGCAGTACTTCTATCGTGCCGCTGTAAATACGGTACTAAGAAGCGTGGCGGTAATATTACTGTCGAAAGTCTACAAGAAGTTCATCGTAGAAGCCCTGAGTAGTTTTGTATCATTCAGGAAACTATATTTTCATATTTACGCACATTAACTTTATGTGGAGTAGGAAAATTAACAGTCCAAACTTCGGGAGTGATGTGGGATAGTTTCAAAGTACCGAAAAAGACTTACAATTAAAATACCACTCTGTTAATAATGTTAAGAGATAAAGCAGGCGCTAGATGCCACGACTGAGGTACGGAAATACAGAAGCGATAAAGTCTAAACTGGCTTGTGTGTCAACAAACGTGTCGCCCTTAAGCGCGTGGAACTAAAATTTTATTTACAAAAAGTGCATAGTACTGTTCAGAACTTGCTTCTCTATTTTCCTTTCACGATTCAGGTTGGTATTTCTTACACGACAGCAATCTGAAAAAAAAAAAAAAACTTTTAAGCCGTTTTGAGGTGCCCGAAACAATTTTTCTAAACATAGGCCTACATAGTAAAAACTATACAAGCATAGTTTTACATTAGTCTTCTATTCGTAGATAAAGATATCGAATTCATGCTAAGTAGTGTCTTAAAAAAACATTCTCCTAAAATACACCACAGTATATGCACAAGATATGTAGGGCTGTTAAGTGTCGTCGATATATTTACTTTGTAAAAGAATTCACCTTTCATACCTTTCTACTTCACGAAAATAACAGGTGTGGCCATTCTATAAACACGAAAAAAATGTCTTCGCAAACAGGTTATTTGAACATTCCACGTTTATTTGAGCAGTTCATCGTAAAGAAAAACCTCCTGTTGCAAGCGCTAAGAATGCATCGTTTGCATCGTAAATGCACTCAGCTGTGATGCTGACAATAATACAATACATGGTACACAGACCGAAAACGCTACATTAGTGAAAGGGATTAATTTTGTATGAAGAATGCTCTCTGGAAAATGTATAAAGTGGCGCAGTAGTTTAAAATTGTGGTCTCAGGGAAATGTAATATGAGATGCCGTAAATCCAGCCAAGTAAAATTAAAAACATGTAGGTGTATAAAAATTGATTTTAAATTAAAGTTATGGCAGATATTATGACGGTGAGGATGATCCACAGTAAATTTGAAAGAAAGGGCTGACTGCACAGACATATTGAGTAAAAACTAAGGCCTCTCTGAGGGAAATGTGAGAAATTTGTACTGCAGAAATGAAAAGTGAGTGAAATCTAAGAAAAAACTGAGGAATTCTTAACGTCCCCAGACCTTCCTTAAAAAATTTTAGGCTGCAAATCAATCATGGCGGTCGTAAATAAAGGTTAGAATGACACGTGGGGGAGAATTATATTCTTATTTTGAATATATTGCTAACAGTTTAGAGGAGGAACATGGCCATGGTGTAAAAGAAAGATGGCGCTGGTATCTACAACATAATTTTTATTCGTTGTACATTTTTACTCGAAAGAGATGTCGTGTTTTAATTGCCGTTTTGTTTTCAAACAAAATGGTTACGATACCACTTCATAAATAAATTTAACGACGTATTTAAATCCTTTTTATTTTGCAATTTTTTCAACTTTACAGAATGCGAAATACTAAATAGAAATTATCAAAAGTACCGTCACGTAAGTTTTGTGGGTTAGAAATGGAAAATAGCGACATTCACAAGTTGATGCATGAAGAGAAATTATTTTTCTCGCAAATATTGTGGTAACACTTCGCCTCAACTGAGATATCTCAATTTCCTGACTGTGTAACGCAAACGAAAATTTCTCAAATTTTACTCAAGTTCTCTTTAGTTCCACCTTTACCTCAAGATTTTCCTCACATGACTCTTCAATTGACCCTAATACTACGTTTAGTGCAAAACTTCAATCCAGATTGAACTATAAAGAAGAGCAAAGTAGGAGTCAACCTGTAGTGAAAACATAATAGACCTATCTGCGACAATACGAAGCAGAGACCAGATAACGAACGAAAAATAATTGCTGCTCCAAATAAGGCTTTTCTTCACAAGACGTTCCACTTGTCTGTTCCGTTTTGCTTTGTAAAAGCCGTTTCGCTTTAGAAATACTTGCCTTTAGAATTTTCTATTAAGTTATAATTCATTCTCTGTTCCTTTTTAACCTAACCACAACACTTAACAACGAAATATGTCGGCAGCTTGGCCCTGCGCATTTTCTTTTCAGTCCAGTATGTGTTTGCAGTAAAATCCCAATCCGGATTCTTCACTCCAGTCCACCTCAACAAGCGGAGTGGATTATCTCACTTCATTCCTATTTCAGTCCATGACAGTGTGTATAGTTAAATCTCAATCTGTATTCCTCAGTCCACTCCAGGTTCAGTCCAGATTGAAATTTTACTATAAACGGCCATTATGACTAGTTTGATGCCGACCCTAACCTAGCACACTAGAGGTCGTGTTCATGAACACTGTGAAACGTGACTTTCCCCCGAGACGCCTACCCACTGTGGAGGAGCGTGTCGCCTAATGACACTAAATGCCCTCGAACCAGAAAACATGAACTAAACGCTCACGTACGTAACGGTTTCATTTTCTTTCCTCTGTAGACACATACCCTAGGTCTAAACGCTCTCTCTTCATAAATAGAGCTTAAGGGTGTTCAAGTGCGATAAAATCATTATTTTGTATCTTTATGAAATAATATTAGTTTTGTAGACGATACTTGTGAGTGCAGTTTCCTCTTACAAAACAATTTTAGCTCTCATTGTTTTCTCATAACGGTGCGACAGAGTCAAATTTTGCTTGTTGTGCTGCCATGCAAATAGTGAAAAGCAACTGACCTACATAAACAAAATAATTCACTGTGATATAACATCCCACGAGCTATGCAATAAAGGATTTAATTGGCCAGAACGTAATATATTGAATTTTTTTTAAAAAAATCGCAATAATACAAGAAACAAGTTGAAAATAGTTCACAGTATTTTTTAAAAAGGTTTCATTACGTAGTCCGTCATATGTTATTTCACTGTGAATTATTTCATTTATGTAAGTCCATTAGTTTCACTATTTGCTTGGCAGCAGAATATGCCAATTTTGACTTCGACGTACCGTTATGAGAAAATTATGTGAGTTAAAATTGTTTCGTAAGAGGAAAATGTACTCACAAATATCGTCTATAAAACTAACAATATTCCAATTAATTATAAAATTATGATTTAATCGCACTTAAAATCCCTTAAGTCTGGCTAGCTGTCTCTAGTTTGCGGTGGCAGTGAAATCTACGAGTCGCCTAAGAAGTGACCAAATTTTTGTATTTTTAAAATATTGTTGAAATTTTTTAATTTTCATTTTAAAATTCTACATTATTATTTAAACACAAAAGTATTTTTTGTTTTGTTTTTATACGTGTCAAGTTGTGGCCTACTACAACGTTATACACTGTAATTTCTTATAATTTTGGTACGTAAGTTGGTTTCAGTGGTTTATAAAACCGTAAAATGCAAATTTTGACGTTTACAAGCCATTGCGTATAGTTATGAGAGATGCGAAAATTTCCTAAGAGCAAGATTTAGTCACAATCAGTGTCTAAAATATGGAAAATAAACATCTGGTACAAATATCAAAATAATATGACTGTCAAAATTGCTGCAAACGGCGCCCTTAAATATGACTCCGTAGACAGCTTGAGTTCATGTGTATGAAGGACAAAATTGACGGTACACTGATCGGCGGTCATATCAATACACACGCCACTCAACTAAAGTGCAGTGTTTCATTATTTTCCTTTTTTATTGTGGCTGTAGGGAAAGGTACATTTCACTACTTCAATGACCTACGTGTTAAGAATCCATTGTTCTGTGTGTACTGAAGCTCCGTCTGTTCATTCATTGTCTGTTGTTCCAGTGAGTAGCAGCTAATGGACAAATGGTCGGAGCTTGAGTATACACAGTACAGTGGATTCTAACGTGAAGGGTCATTGAACTCATGAATTTTTCCTTTCACGCCTTATGGCTAGAACCATGACATTTTCGCGAGAAGAATACTCCCCCAGTTTGTTTCAGTGCCTTATGTGCACATATGTAGTTCTGATTAACTGTCAGTGATTGGATTTTTTAACTCTCACGTGTTTTGAGGCTCTACCAGCAAATGACTAGAGACCTGAAAAATTCGCGGCTCACTGACTTGTAGGCTGGCCTCCAAAAATCCCTATGAACTCAAGTTTTTCGTTGGCTGCTCACTGACACGGTAAAATGGGTCTGCATTTGGTTAAATTATCATTATTGGCTCATAGACATCAAGGTGGTGTCAAATAAGTCAAAGACCAATTGTGAAAGCAGCACGAACTAACAGTTGCTGGAATTCTAGCATGTGTCTGAATGAAAACGCGAATATTCTAATATTTCAGGTCTCTACAAATCACGGACGTGGAGTATTGCAGTAACCTTACTGTGATTGGCACAGTCAAATGAGAGACTTTATATCACAATGATATGCTACCAATAACTATGAAGCTCAAAAGGCACTGAAACAAACTGGGGCAACATTATTTTCGCGAAACTTTATTGGCCCTAATTATGGCCCTTCAGACAACGACCACTTAACATGCGCTATAGTTTCGACTTTTTCAGCGACGTTAATTCTTTACGTCTAAGAGAGAGAAGATATAAAATCTTTGACTGGCAGTTTTGTTTAAAATAATCTTCTCCATATTGGCTGAGTTTTTTAAAGCAGTCGTTATTATGGTTTTAGCTAATTATGTTTATGACTTTTTAGTCCAAACCGCATAATTTCTTGCTTTTAAAAAATTATCTGTCATAGCAAAAACCATTTTAAACAAAACTGCCAGACAGATTCTTGATATCTGCTCTCGTTTAAGCTTTAAAAAATATGTATCTTATAAACAGTAGAAACTAAAGAGCATAACATTAAATCCATTAGTTTGCACCTGAATTCACCATGAATAGAGACGCACCATACAGCACTGTGAAATTTTGATGCTGTATTAACATTGCTTTAAAGGGTTACGTGTTTTATATCTCGTTGATAGTGAGATGATTGGATACGGTTACTCTCAACTTGACACAAGTACGGTAACTTGGAGAGGAATCTGTGACGGCATTTGATAAGAAACCACCCCAGCATTAGCGTGAAGAGATTTCGGGAGATTATGGAAAACCGAAATCAGGACGGCCGGTACCGGGAATCAAACCCGGATTCCCCCACAGAGGTATTATTTTATGTATGTTCCGTCAAGTAAACGTGTAATCATATTTGGACTGCTTGGGTTCTAACGGGGTCGCGGTGGCCGAGTGGTCAGACCATTCGCCTCCCTCCAAGGCGATCCGGGTTCGATTCCCGGTGGGGGCGAACCCCGGATTTTCGCATGTGGGAATCGTGCCGGACGATGCCACTGGTCGGCGGGTTTTCTCGGGGATCTCCCGTTTTCCCTGCCCATTCATTCCGGCGCTGCTCCATACTCACCTCGTGTCACCCCTCACCAGCGCTGAAGACCTCGATGTTAAGCGCTGACCAAAATATCTCACTCACTTCGGTTCTAACCTACACCCGCAAGCTGCAGGTAAGTAACACATGTGTGTAACGCAAGAAGGAACTAACTACAGTTCTATGTTACCACATAGTGCATGTAAAATGTCATCATACAACATTTTGCCACTAACATTTTTGTCTCTAATTTAGCCCAGGATTCACGTGGAGTGCTTATTAAGCGTTTGTTTTCGGACATCCTGCATAAGCACACGACTTTGATTTACTATCTATTTATAGAATCTTACTTTTAAGCCTGTATAGCTGGACAATGTGTCTTTTGAATTGTATTGAGTAAACAAGATTTCATAGAGGTACGAAAAACGTTTATTAATTAAACTTAAAATAATGTGTAAAAATGTATTAATTTACTTACAAGTAACCAATAAATTCATATGCGAAATTATAACTAGAAGTCTACAAAAATGACATGACCTTTTAGGGACATAAAATAACTGAGACCTTACATATCCTACAATAATTTTGATTAAATATTTACTTTATTCACATAATTATTGAAAAAGTTTAAATTGTCGTCAGATAAGGTAGGGTAACGTGACTATACGTCACGCCGACAGAGAAGGCATACGAGACAGCAAACACACAAATTGACTCGATGACAAGAATTGGGAGAGGAGTCAGCCATGGCCTTTGTTAAGTAACCCTCACAGCATCACCCAGGGAAAGACTTTGGGAAACCCTGGAAAACCGAAATCAGGTTGGCCTAAGCTGGGAATGGAAACCGGGACCTCCAGAATGTGATGGAAACGTGCTACCGTTGCGCGAACTCTCTCGGCGGAACGTCGTCATTAAAGCTAAGAAAAGTTCGTGGCTTAAGAGTTTGTGGACGGTAGCTTTCGCTTTACGTTTGGGGCACGGAAACGGCGAAGGCAATAAGTCGAACATTACATTTATTCAAATTGTATTATCAAAATTCTCTCTTCGACAAAGTGTAGGATATATTCTTGGTAAACTGCTCGACATAAATAATAATGGAATCTTTCATTAATTTGCCATGCAGAATCATTGCAAGAGAGTTTTTGAAAGTTAACCTATAATTCTCCTGCAATGATTCTGCATACCAAATTAATGAAATATTACATTTGTATATTTACGTCAAACAGTTTACCAATAATATAGCCAACGGTTTGTCGAAGAAAAAATTTTGATAATACAATCTGAATACATGTTATAGCTCAAATCTGAAAATACAATAAAATTGTCCAACACTGCCCCTTAAAAGTATTCTCTTGCACCGAAATCGATGCTAAAAAATTGCGGCACCATAATAGTTCACAAGAAACACATTACACTAACAACACGCTTGCTCAGAAATTTGACCAAAAATGTGTCCTACTGTTGTTTCTTTCATACTGAATTTCGATTTCTTGCGATTTTAAATAACCGTTTTAGCAACAAGTTGTGAATGTTAAGGGCCAATTATAAAAATTTAAACTGCGTAAATTACGTAAAAGGTTGTGGTGGCGTAACGATAACACGTTGGCCTCTCATTCTGAAGGATCCGGGTTCGATTACCGGCTTCAACCATCCAAATGTCCGTTTCTCAAGGAATCCCAAAATTGCTCGAGGACTAACATATGCCATGGTCGATTACGATCCTTGTTTCTGACCTTGAGTGTAACTTCGTGTCAACGAGACTAAAAGCCAACTTAAAGTTCAATGAACTAACAATTTATGTAAGTTTTATATCAAATTATTGTACGTGTATTGTGATAATTTGATACACTGAGGTTTAATGCAATTATAAATCCATGCGTTGGGAAAATGGCATTTGCGTATTGTAGTTATAAATCTACCACGACTTTGGAAGCTCGATGTTGTTAGTTTTGTAAGGTATAATTTCTGCCGCAAGTTTCGCTGGAAGCGATAAGGGCGCTATTTCATTTAGGCGCTTATGGAGAGAACTCGTCCTCCGGCAATGATCGGTAATGTTCGTTTGTGCGCCCGAATTTATTTCCATAAGCACCGACAGCAGCGCTACAAGCGGCGGAGATCGTCCCTTGCCAAACTCAGCCATAAGAATTTCGATTATCTTCCTTACCTGCAGTAGAACTGACTTTACTTACTTGTAGTAACAAAGTTTGCATGGCTAAGCGCCACTTTAATAACGCCACGTTCTACTGCAATTTCCACCGTCATATTTTTGTTATTATACCTGTAACAGATAATTTTTCTCTAATTTCAGACATAAATTGTGACTAAATTTTGCTCTTATGAAATTTTTTATCTATCATGTGTTTTGCTTAATACCTCACAAACGTTAAAATTTGCATTTTACAGTTTTATGTACGCCACTGAAATCAACTGGCATACCAACATGAAAAAAAATTACAGTGAGTAACGAAGTTGTAGGCTACAACGTATCCGATACAAAAATAACAAACAAAATGTTTGTAGTTTTAAGAAAATGTAAATATTTTTATTTTAATCTTTCATTTTCGCAATTTATTTTACAATACAAAAATATTTTATTCGTTTATTTTTATATAGGGAACGTTGTAGCCAGCAGCATCGCTATTCACTGTAAAGTTTTTTCCAGTTTGTTATGTCAGTTGGTTTTAGTGGTACACATAAACAGTGAAGTGCAAATTTGGACGTTTACGAGTCGTTACGCAAAAACAATTTCGTCAAATCAAAATTTCGTCATAATGTAAGAAAAAAGTCTGGTACAAATCAATTAGTCATTTGAGAAACACCACGTCACATTTTTCGTAACTAGGGTTTGTTGAAATTTACTCTGCAATGCGCGAATCTCAAATGTCAAACACAGACGTGACATGTATACCAACTTTTCAAAACTAATATTAACTTATTTAGAATATATATGAATATATCTGCAGTATAACATTATTTAACAACTCTTCCTTGAAAGCAGCATGTGGAGTTTCTCAAATGACTGATTCAAATATAAAAATATGAAGTTAAAAATTGCTGTAGACCGTGACCTTAAGGGCGCCGCCTACCCGCACGTGAGAGGCTCAAAAGCGACGGAGCAGTAAGGTCGACATTGAAGCGCGCATCAAATGCCGCGTCGCCTCAACGAGTCAAGCGCTGAACTAGCGTGCAAGCTTCCCGCCGAACGGTTTTTACTATGGGACATTAAGCGGTGACCAAATAATTGTATTGGTGGAAAGTCTGCAACTAAGTTCAGTGCAGGTTGCAACCTGAGTTTCACATACATCCGGTTAGTACATTTTGAAGCATGGAAGTCTGAAGATGTCGTTTTTAGCCATGTTGGAGGGCTTTGAAACATTATTTTTAATGAGCGTGGCGTCTTAACAAAGAGGTTCCGACCTTGCCTAAAGTTTGTTTTATTTTCGTACGTTGGCACAATAGGTACACGTGGAATAGTTTCGTAGAATTAACCTGTTTACGAACACACTGCAACGCATTTGAAGCGTTAGGTAGGCGGCCGCCTTAAGTTGTATGTCATTGTCTCAGTGCATTTGTCACCGCCTTCAACACGTGAACGCTGACAAGAAGACAGTCGTGCATCACGTATCTGTAATCTATGACAATGTGTCACAAGACATAACAAAGTTGTTACGGCATGTCCACTCACCCTGAACTATGAGCTATTTATATCCTCGCTCGCAATAATACCTGACGTGAACCCTAAGAGAATGAACAGCCTTGAAATGTGTTTTCGTTTAAATATATCGAACCCATCGAGCTGTAGAGACACTTTTCACTTCAGGAATATGATTACGTACAAGCCCGAAAATTAGTTTCCTGATTTTTTTTGTTTGGTAATTTGACCCCTAGGGTGTGTAAAGAGATGAGATGTGTTTTTAATGAATCATCGATATACAGCTTGAACCAAACTATCTATTCTCATGATTTTTTATTCAATTTGATACTCATATAGGTGTCTAAAGTCATGTTTCCTAGATTTTTAGAAGTATGTCTCCTAAAAGGATGAAAGAAGTCAAATAAATTTTCGACTAACCCTTGATATTATATCTAATTATTTGAATCAGTCTTTTGATAAACACATGCCACTTTCCAGAAAGAGTTATTAAATAATGTTATACTGAAAATATATGTTTATGTATATTCTAAAAATGTTTATATTATTTTTAAAAAGTTGGTATACATATCACGCCTGTATTCGACATTTGAGTTTCGCGCATTGCAGAGTAAATATTAATAAACCGTAGTTATGAAAAATTTTGATAATTGGTGTTTCTCAAATGACTGACTCATTTGAAACGTCGATGTGTTTCGCTTTTCAAAATCATGCCTATGTAAATATCAAAAAGGTTATGCACGTTTTTCTCTTCTGGATACAATAAACGAATAATCACTTGGAAAAAATTAGTTTGTAAAACGATCCAAAAAGCAAGTATGACCATTGAGAACTGAAATATACGGAGTTACATTTTGCAATCCTATCTATACATAACGTGAAACGTTATCTGTTGTCATGAAGCTGTTGAATTATTATTGATACTTTGATTTAAAGAATACTGCCGAACACGCCTAGGCACTACATGATAATATGTTACTATACGAGGGCAAAGCCGCATTCGCACAGCTAGTGAAATATATATTTAAAAAATTATCAATCTGCATGCATACTTCTTAAGCATTATCTAGATAAATATTTATTCTTTGCGGTAAACGTAATCTCTCGCGTAATTTTTCTGTGAAATATTAAACACGTGACGTTATTGCATTTTCTACGCCTGCTGAAAACATATTTCAAAATTATTTCATTTCAAGTGAATCCTTGGACACATTTAATATCAACAACGCTAAGTCGGTAAATGTTTACGTAACAATTTAAAATCATTAGGTATGGAATATTGAGCAAAGAATACTTTAGCACAACACATAATGGCAGAATTTCGGGATGATACATATACGTAAATGGCACGTAGTTCAGCATAAGTACAACGTACTTGGCACTTTGGTACTAATATCAACTCATTTCGACCACAGAAGATATTTTGCTACTTGTTTACTAAAAATAAATGCTAACCAAAAATATGTAAAAATACACGAAGAAAACATTAAGCCAACAATATGTTGATTTTGTAACGGTATCTAAGGCCCAATTGTGCGGTGAAGTTCCAGGTTCTAAAACTAGGTTAGGACCCGAAAGTTTTCTGTATTCCTGCAGTAATCAGTGAAGTACCCCACTCACTCACTTATCAACGCACAGCCCAAACCGCTGGACTTGGAGTCATGAAATTTTGAGGGTGGCTTTCTCATACGCCGTAAGCACCCACTAAGAAATATTTTTTCGAAATTCGTAAATTTAGTGGGTGTATAACAGTTAAATGTGTTTTCGATGAATTCTTGATAACACTTGAAAATGAAGCTTAAAAAAATGCATTTTACCTTACTTCTTCCATTTTAAAAAATGCATACATTAAGAGGATGAGAAGCCGTAAAATTTGTTTTCAATAAACGCACGTTAACTCTTAAACACATTGAGATATCGAATTAATTTTACTTCAGAATTACGCTTACGCATATCCCTAAAGAGTACTTTCAAGATTTTTTTTTAATTTAGTCTCTAAAATCTTTTAAAAAATGTGTTCTCAATTAATTCTCCATATCTCTTAAATCTGCTGAGATATCAAAATGATTTGTAATATTAAGAAAGCTCACGTAAATACCTAAGATGCGTTTTCATGATTTTTCAAAATTTGATAGTTTAGGGGGTATAAAGATGTAAAAAGTTCCAGAAATCCCGAGAAAAGTATATGACCACGGAGAAATAATTTAATAGTGGTTATTTTTCCGTCTTATTGATACGCATACCTTTTTGGGCATAATTTCTTAAGAATTCCGACAGCTTATCTTGGTGGTTTGGAACACTGATAGTAGGTTTCGGGTTCGAATCACGTATAAGGAAAGGCGGCGAGGAACTGCTGCGATGATATATACGCAAATTTTAGTGGCAGCTGGCAGAAAATATAGTTTACTATTTGATGTATAAAAACTTAAGGGCGACTTCCCCATACGACGTAGGCACCACTGTATTTTCTCGGTGCCATCGATATCTCATAAACCTGGGGAGGCATCGTTATGCTTTCTGGGTGATAAGTTGTAAATGTGTTTTCGCCATATCCTAGCTCATTAACCCAATCAGCTATCGTTATAGTTATTCGTTCAAAAATTCTATGACGTCAAAGCCGTGGCCGGGCAGCTAGTTTTACATGTGAGGGGCTGATATTCATATTGGTGTAAGTCATAAATATTTAGTAGTGTCGATGTTATTCATATTGTTGCATGCTGTAATTCTAAGGGCGATCTGGCTGGGGCCTGTGTCGAAACACCTTGAGGACTACCCCATGACTCACAAGCCAGGCTGTCTCATAGTGGGAATCCCGACGATATACATCATAGGGATCGGCGTACGAGACTCAAGTCACGTCCGAAGCATGATGAAATGTCTAGTTTTAGACCTCTGTAATGCGGTGAATCCCCGGAGTTTGGCCAGAGTATGAAAGCACCGAATCAACCGATTTGGGGAGAATTCGCTTTGGCCATGCTAGAAGAAGGTGCTACGCTTGTGGAGAGACTGGTGAAGACATCTTGGTGACGTCAGATTCTACTGTGAGGCTGCAGGCACATACCTTCGGAAGTATTGGGCGAAACAAGAGGACCGCTGGTGCGAGACGACGGACAACAAGGAAGTATGTGACGAGAGTCGGACCGAAGACCTCAAGAGTGAAGACAGTGGTGACTTCGGGGTGCTGCGCAGCACATGGTGAGCCATCACCACTTCGGACTGATAAGGTTGTACATTGTCACTATTTGAGAGACTGTTGATTGGATATATGACTGAACTTTTATTGTGATATGTAGTCTTTGATTAATGGTGAATATTCTTATGCTTTAATTGTCAAAGTTAATTAACGTTTCTGTGGCGCAGTAATAGTGTGCATAATTAAGGGTATTGTGAAAGTAATAGTTAATTCCAGTTTTGTGTATTTTTGTAAGCTTTATGAGCTAGTAAATCAATAACTTAGTTCAACTCTTTTATTTCTAATTATAAGACCTCTATCTCAAAGAGCTCAGAGAATTGCCCACATACACAGTTTTTGCTAAACCTGAAACAATGTTATACACATATTCCAAACGAATTTCCTGTAACTAACGTTTCACTTTTAACTGAATTTCTAGACACCATTTGAGTATTGCAAGGGTGTAATGCACTTTGCGTGTGATTATAAAGAATTTTTACGAGAAAAATTTTTAACTGACACCACTATAAACCTACTTCTCGACCACGACAACTAGTCCTCCCGTGAGGGGAAGAAGCGTGGCGGCGTGGCGCTAGTAGTAGGTAGACACGTCACAAGGAGGGGAAATGTACTGCGCCTGACACGAGTTCATGGCACACGGTCAGTTGAGACGTAGCGCGGCGAAAACCGAACCAGCTGCTTGTGCCACAGTATTATGGCCGGTGCTGTGGTGCGCCACACCAGTTGCATGAGGTCGTCTAGGACAACACAGCGGTAGTTCGCATTTTTCCCGCGGGACTAGTTGTCATGGTCGAGTAGTAAGCCCCTCGTGTGTAAGACTCCTCCGGTTTGTTTAGAGGCACGCAACGCGAACGTTAAACTGCAGTAGTAATAACAATAACAAGTCTGTTTATCACAGCATGACAGCGGCCGATCCATCAATGTTACGCCAAATAATTCGTGGAATTCCGTTGCTTTATCATTCGGAAGCACGAAACAAACAGGCACACAGATAATTCTCTTCCATGTCATTTCCAAGACAGTAAAAAATCAGTGCTCTGTTATACACGTCTCCACAGATAAAACTCGGTTAGTAACAATGAATCACAGTTTTACTCGAACGTGTCAACCGAGTTCCTATCCGAGATAATGAACTCCGGGGTAGGTAATCAGCTCTTGCGGAAAGTCCCTTTATTAGCCAGTATAAAGAAAATTTTTTAATAAGAGTAGTTTAAAAAGTGACACGGACGGAAAAGAAGAGAACCGCATGCGTTATATTACAACCTGGCTAACATTAGGTGATCGAGCAGACTGGCCATGTGACCGGGAAAACCTGGTTAACTCCAGTAGGTTACTTCTCGTAGATTTTTGTTCTAAGATCTTTTTTTAATTTGCAATTTTAGGCTGCTCGACCGCTATCAATGCATTACGGTCTATCAGGATAATCGTGATACAGTTTGGATAAAGTGAGGAGATAGTGCTAATTTCATTCAATATGGATGAAAATTGTCTTTTCACTTCTAATGCTTACATAAATAATTTTTTTAATATTTTAGAGGTAGTATAATGTGTTGTCAATCACTACTACCCCATCTTCTGGGTAATTGTGGTTCATCGTTAATGCTTTTTTTTTCTGGCAAAACAAACTGATGGGTTAAACCTAGTAACATTTGGTTTAAAAGAATATCAAAGTACAGGCCGTTCGAGGTTATGTAAGGACTAATAATTAAATCTTTGAAAAATATCACTAGCCTTCATTGCATATAACTCAACATTTTAAAAAGCTGCCTTACTTCTTGTAAAGATGTTAGCGAATTACAAAATGTAGTTCTATATATTTACTACTTAAATACAGCAATACTGAGGTAAAATCAATACAAATCAACGTATTTGTATTTTATTTAATTGATATTTTTTTATCAAACTATAGGTTCCTACAGACTGCGCGATTTATCTTACATGAGCAAATATCAAGTGATGTGTCGTTAGCCGTTACACGCAGAACGGTACGAATTGGTTACAAATAAAAATTAAGCGGGATTTTTTTGAGTGATCACTTTATCCCGAACAGCCTATACTTACATTTTGGTATATGTGCTGTAGGTCTAGTAACAATGGTGAGAAAATGAAAGTTAGTTTCACTTTACGTATCAAAATTATCCCGGTAGACCCTACTTTATAGTTATCCCGAATACTGCTTAGCGTGTGGTCATTAGCTCTGACAACTATAAATATTGAGAGCTGGAACTTGAATTTTCAGTTTAAGTTTTCACAAATAGAAACTGGCCTGTTTCAAACAACATAACCACAGTTAATTGTGATTATACTCATACATGATTGGAGGTTAACAGGCCCTTGAAGAGCTGAGTAGCTTTGGTGGAGGTACAAGTGGGAAAGATGAAATCGGCCATAGCCCTGTATTATAAAACCGAAATCATGAAGACCGAAACCGAGAATCGGACCTGCGACCTCCCCAAATGCAAGGCAAGTCTTTCTCCATTGTGCTGCTTGGTTCTGTTACTTCCCGTAGAAGTTTCGATGCGCTTGCATTTTGAGTGAGTGAGTGAGTGAGTGAGTGAGTGAGTGAGTGAGAGATTTTGGACAGCGCTCAACATCGAGGTCTTTAGCGCTGGTGAGTGGTGATATGAGGTGAGTATGGAGCAGCGCCGGAATGAAAGGGCGTGTGAAACGGGAGATCCCCGATGAAACCCACCGACCAGCGGCATCGTCCGGCACGATTCCCACATGCCCGGATCGCCTTGACGGGAGGCGAATGGTCTGACCATTCGGCCACCGCGGCCCCTACTTGTACTTTGAAGTGAATCTAGTGTCGTAAGCTGTTTGGTTAAAAATCCTGATATGTTCTGTAATAAAGTTTAGCATGTAATAATAATATTCTATTGCAATCAAGCTTAGCATCGACGAAGATATAAACCTGTACAATACCAAACAACAAAACAGGTGTTCGGCCGCTTGGCTAAGGGGTTAGAGCTCCTGTCCAGTGTACGAAGGGTCCAAAGTTCAGGCTGTACATGTCTTAAATAGCCCAGAGGATGTTCTAATCAATACCAGTTCTTCATTATGTGTTTCTAAAGTACGCCAGTTCGTATATGTGTGTTTCTATTATATAACTGTTCAAAAGCAACTTTTTTATATTGTATACCAGTTCTAACATCTCTGATTCTGTTGTATAATCGTTGTAAACTGTGAATTTCTCCTGCTAAACGTTTATAACGTACGTGCTTCTAAGTTGTGTGTTTCTATCGTACGTCTGTTCTAACATATGTGGTTCTGCTGTATACTGGCTCTAATATGTGAATTTATGTTGTACGATGTTTCTAACGTACATGGTTCTGCAATATGTGGTTCTAAGCTGTGTGTTTCTGTCATACACTTGTTCTCATTTCTTTGATTCTGTTGTTTCAAAGTTCTGAGATGTGAATTTTAGTTGTGCGACGTTTCTAGCAAACATGGTTCTAAGACAGGTGGTTCTAAGCTGTGTGTTTCTGTCATACGTCTGTTCTAACATACGTGGTTCTGCTGTATACTGGTTCTAATATGTGAATTTATGTTGTACAACGTTTCTAACGTAAGTGGTTCTAAAATATGTGGTTCAAAGTTGTGTGTTTCTGCCATACATTTGTTCTAACGTCTGTGTTTCTTACGTAAGACGTTTCTGTCATCTGCGTTCCTAACGAATGTTTGTTCTAAACTATGTTTTTCTACCGAGTGATTGTTCTAACATGTGAACTTGCTAAGTTGTGTGGTTTTCGTTGTTTATATGGCTGTCCTAAGTTGTGCGTTTCTAACGTATGTGTGGTCCCCTCTCGCACCCTCTTGACGTCACGGAGTGTACTCTCTGCTGTCCCATATTCGAGGGAGAGTGGGCGATAGGGATAATGAGCCAGAGTGAGCGACAATGCTCCCTCTCGCCCACTCTGCGGGAAGATATCTTTGTTTGTTTGTTTGTTTTTTTTTTTAACAAAATCGAGAGAAACGCGACGCGTCTGTGTACAGCGTAGTTTTTTAAGTATTAAGGTATGGCTAGTTTTTCACGTAAGTAAAAATTATTTTATAAGTGTGTGGAAATATGCCCATTGCTTTCCTTTTCCCATGCTATGTCGCAGTGCTTCGAGAGTGCATCCAAGGGTGGCTGTCTCAATCTGATTTAAGAGTGAACCAGAGTGGGCGAGAGTGAGAGCGTTCACTCTCTTTATTTGAGACCACCTTAGTACTGGACGTGTTGTGTTTGTCCATCCATCCCTATGGAAAGCAATGCCAAACCACTACAGATTCATCCTCATCTAACAGCTCCTGGTGTTCCTACTGAGGTCATCAACTTCAAAATAAATATAAAAACGGCATATAATAAGCCAGAAGATGGAATTCGCTGACGCAACAAGACATAAGCACAGATGGACCCGCGATTGTCGCAGTGGCCAGAACTCTCAGCGATCCGGTATCGAGTCCCGGCGGGGTCGGCACGTGGATTTTCCCATGTAGGAATCATGCTGGACGATGCCGCTGGTTTGTCGGGGATCTCCCGTTTCCCGTGCATGTTTGAAATTCTGGTATAAATGGTTTTCACCATGTTTTGTAATTTTTCCAAGATAGTAATTACTACGGTTCTAGCTAATTATGTAACTAGCAGAAATTCTTGTTAATTAATTTTCTAGTTGAGACCATATAATTTATCGTCTGGGAAAAACTAGCTATCACAGCAAAAAAACATTTTAAAGGAAACTGCCAAACATTATTTTATGTCTGCTTTCTTTTAAGCGTAAACAAATAACTATCGCAAAAATACTAAAAACAAGAGAGTATGACCATAAACAATACCTCGCTATTAATAACCACATTGTAGGCTAAATATTTTTACGCAACAGGCTGCAGTGGCTGTGGTTAATACACATGGTGAGGCTTTAAAAGTACTAACTTTACCATGAGCATAGTTAGCGTAATTGTGAAAGTATCAGGAGCAATGTAACAAAAACCTTCGGAACTTTTGTAGAAAGAGCAAATTGCCAGCGTTCCACATTTGAAAATGTTTCCCGATGAAATCTCGTTTCTCAGCATATTTAAGGAAATACTTGAAAGTTATACAAAAAAAAGTTTGCGTTTCATGTGTTCGTGATAAACTTTAGTCAAATACACCGTTATGTATAAGGAAGTAGGAGCTCGAATGAAAGGAAGTGATGCTTTTTGTATGTGATTCGCAATGAAGTGAGCATTCTTGGAGACCATCTTGCCTAGAATAATAACTAAAAGAACTTTATTTATTGTGAACTGAAACGTTAACTTTCGAATGCAGTACAATCTACATAGTATGATTGTTACTTAGGGTGCGAGATAGATAAAAAAAAACGCTGAAAAGATAAATTGATTTCTACGCTCTTTTCAAAGCCAATATGGATAAAATAGCCAATGACAATCCTGGATAGTGGTATTTGCCAACTTTATGAGTAAATATTTATCCAGACTTACGAATTCGTTACGAGTGATCTCTTGCGCCGCAGTAAAATGCGCGAGGTTCCGACGTCAATGATTGTGCCTCAGAAGTGCGTAAGACGGGAAACAATTTTGTTTAAAACGTTGGCTGAAACTATTGTCTACGATTGCTATTGTTTAATTTTCGCAAATTGGCTTCAAGAAACCTACAGTTATAGTTTAAAGCTTTTAGCGTTGAATTAGGGCCTATGTACCACGCCCTCTTAAGTTGCTTTGTTTAAAAAGTATCAGCAAACTGTAAATTATCTGAAAGGGAAAATACACCTAGGGTTTCAAAAATGCTCACTTTATCCCGAATGACCTATAGTTGCCACGGAATGGGAAGATTTTATTTTTTTAACTAAAGGTTAAGAGAGTATGAGAAGGGTAAAGGTGGAGTAGTAGAGATCAGGCTGCTTGCCTCCCTCCTTGTGGGAATTGCGGTGGACGATGTCGGGACCTGCTCCCCTCCTACATTCCGCACTCGTCCCAACCGTACAGGTCATTCACGGTATTTTGTAAAATATTTTATTTGTGAGCTTTACTTCACGTCAACAACACCAACGTCTAGCCGCTGAGACTGTGCAGCACATTCGGCAATCTGCTCATGAGCCAACATATAGCGCGCCGCAGACGCGGGGAGTTACATTGTTACGAATCATGTAAATGTTATTGTAGTTTCCCAACCTAATAAAACCGTCCTTCAATTCATAAAATACCATTTATGGCATATAAACTAACCTAAACAACGGCTAATTCTAAAACAGGTTGGAAAGAAAACTAAATTTGATGGGAAAAATTAGCAAAGGAAAAAATTCTGTTGCTACTTGCTCTACAATCGCTAACGGGTGTACTAAAATACGAAATAATAATAACATATATTTTAACAAGTCTTGGTAAAAAAAAAATTAAGGTATTTAATTTTGAAATGAAAAGCAAGCCAAATTTGGCTTTCAAATTATAATCTTCATGCAACTTAAAATTCCTGAAAGCTCCGCGATTGGTCGGTTTACAACTTATACTGATATAGTCGATGAAGCGGCAGAAATTGTCCATGTGCCATTAAAAGTCATCTTTTCTACCTGAAGTAGTATTAATATTTCCTAAACTAATCAAAATTAATTGTTACAGTGGCCGGGAAAAGCGAGGGACGAACAACACGTGCATTTCCGATTATTGCCGAATGTGCTGCACAGTCTCAGTGGCTAGACAGAAATATCGCTACACAGAAATGTTGACAGTAGAGACGTTAATTCATTCACAACTTTACACTAGGCCGAAATCAGGGAGAGGTACATGTTGAGAGACAATCCAACCATCCGAGCGATTTCGGGAAAAACATGGAAACATGAAATTAAAAAGTTCGGAGGCGAGAATAGACCACGCACTTCTCACGAACCTTTTTTAAAATCCGATTTGAATCTTTCATCAACTGTTGACATAGTGGTTTACTAATAAACACAGTGTTAAGATTTCACAGCTTAATATATATATATATATATATATATATATATATATATATATATATATAATGTCTGTATGTTTGTAACCTACACGTTCCTGTACCTTTCATCTCATTCGATTGCGATGAAACTTTGATGAGTTGTACGTGCATTCAGGAAGGTTTCTGGAATTATGTATACACACACACATACAGTGTGTTTCGATTCAACACAGAACTGGCAAGTGGGCTGCCTACCCACCCGCAACCGGCTTGAATTCTGCTCGCGGCGCGCTAGCGACGGAGCTACGTTCGATTTCACTGGTTGCCGCCTTCTTACGCAGCATTCTAAACGGTTTAACTCTTTCAACATATATTTACACAGACTTTGGAATATGTTTCAACGA
>PNEQ01033442.1:0-53489 GCA_003012365.1 Medauroidea extradentata | reverse complement strand
TAGTCCAACACTTCTGGACACGCTGGTCCAAGGAGTACCTGGCTGTGCTCCAGCATCGTGTCAAGTGGACTTCGGAGATCAAGAATCTTGCAGTCGGGGAGTTGGTTGTCATCAAGGAAGACAACCTCCCTCCACTCAAGTGGTCCATGGGACGCATCACTGACCTTCATACTGGAGATGATGGAAGAGTCCGTGTCGTAATAGTGAAAACAACAACTGGTCTTCTCAAGCGAGCAATAAATCGACTGTGTCCATTGCCCTTCAGTAACTAATTATGATTGGTGAAATGTAATGTGGTGATCAAGTATCACAGTAATTTGGGTGCAAGTACCCCATTGAGTAATTGTTGGGGATGGTCATCGGCAGTTTTTTGATTTGTGTATCTGTATGTCCTGTGTCAAGTGCCAGTTATGTGCAGAGGCACCAGATTTTGTAGAGACATCATACTGTGTGTATAAATTTAGTATGTGTACTATGCTTGTTGAAAGGGCAACCTTTCAAGGTGGGCGGCATGTTGAGGCTGTTTGAGTGAAGACATGCTGTGGAGCACGACAGGGCAAGCACCGGCACCGGCTCAACCCCCCTTACCACCGAGGCAAGGCACGCCTATGGACAATGGCTTAGGAATGTGAAGGGAGGCGAACAATGACCGTGATGACACTGGCGGATGGGGGTTGGGACCGATGCAGGTGCTTGCCCTGTCGTGCTCCACAGCATGTCTTCACTCAAACAGCCTCAACAAACTGCTTAAATTGCATATTTTTGCACATTGAAAAAGTAATTTTTCCAGGGAAGGACCCCCGGACCTCCCACTTCATGATGTGTGATCGATGTCACCTTATTTTGTTGTGAAAATTCTCAAGTTGGTGGCCCCCCCCCCCTTTACGAAAAAAAATATCCTGGCTCCGCCCTTAATTCAATGCGATATGGGTGTAAAGATTTGCGTAGACGTACATGAAATACGAGCTAAGATACCGGAAAAAATCGTGGGTTCACCGACCTGTAGGCTAGCCGTCGCGAATATCTGTGTACTCAGTTGTTCATTAGCTGCTCTACGACAAAGTGATATAACATGAATGTACCAGTATTATTCGTTGATTCTTTATTATTCGCCTAGCTCCCTGAATGCGGTATCAAATAAGTATAACTAGGAATATTTCGCGAGTACAACAACCAACATGCCATAATACATTATCCAGTGTATACCGAAGCCCAACAACTTGCACATTACATGCTACTCATTCAGACAGAAGACAATGAACTAATAGACGGGGCTTGAGTATACATAGGACATTGGATTCTAGCACGCAGGTTATTGAACTCGCAGATTTTTTCTAGCCCTACAAATAAGTCAAGAGGCAATTGTGAAACCGACAAGAACGTACAGTTGTTTGAATACTAGTTTGTGCTAAAATAAAACGCTAACTATTCAGATCGCAAGATACAATTCGTTCGCCGAGATCGCAAACGTTAAGGTATTTACCATTTGTTTACGACTGCGAAACGACGATAAGTGAGGACTTACAGGGCCCGGGACCGTGTTGTCCAAAATTATATATAATTTTTTGTATTTGTAAGGAACAAGCTTTTAAACGTTTTTACAGTTATATATCTAACACAAGTAGGGACGCAATGGTAAAACATTGGACTCAAATTCGGGAGGAAACGGGTTCGAGTAAGAGATTTTATTCAGCGCTTAACATCGAGGTCTTCAGTGCTGATGAGGGACGCCACGAGGCGCGTGTGGAGCAACGCCGGAATGGAAGGGCGGGGGAAACGGGAGATCACCGGGAAAACCCACCGACCAGCGGCATCGTACGGCACGATTCCCAAATGCGAAAATCCGGGGACTGACCCCGCCGGGAATCGGAACCGGATCGCCTTGGTGGGAGGCGAATGATCTAACCACTCTGTCACAGCCACAGTGGCCCCTGTAAATCGGGTTCGGTTCCCCATCCGGTAGTCCTGAATTCGTTTACCGAAATCTCTCCAGGCCAATACTGGACTGGGTCCTCAACACCACTAACGGCTGGTTCTTTCACTGTTCCTTGTCTGGACTGCTGGTACCACGCTGAACAGTGCGGTCATTTCACAACATAGGACAAACTATTGTACACGTCCTGAGTATAAAAGAATGAACATGTATTTGGCAAGTTAGAATAGATGTGTCTAGTTAGATTACAGAAAGTATGAATGTACATACACATACCAAACAAAAAATATGAACAAACATGTTACCACAGATATACGCTGCAAACACCTTATACACATATAAAATGTAAGACACCTCAGCAGATATCAATAAATGCTAAGATATTTTTGCATATAAATAAAAAATATTAAGGCAGTGATTAAAATAAAGTGCAATATATTTATGTTTAACATGCAATGCATATAAAACCAAATATTATATATAATATGCTGCAATAACAGTTTTTCATACAAAATTAGCAACAATCAAATATGTCTGAACAAGACACATTGCACGTGAACATAAAAATTAAATAAAAGTAAAAACATTTAAAAGACAAGTTTTTTTTAAAATCAAACTAAAAAGAAAAATATTACATAAATATGTATATAGTAGGTATATTCTAAGTTCAGAATAACTCCTCTATTAGTTACTCATCATTAGGCGTACGTAGATAGGCAAGTTCTTGGAACGTATTTAAGTACAGGTCTTTTCAAAATATAATATCATCATCGTATTTCAGCCGCGTATAATACGTTGATGAGCTAGCAATAGAGCTGTTATTCATCCTAAACCTAGAAGATACTGTATACATATTATATAAATGTAACTCAAACTTGTTTCTTACTCTTTAGTTCACATTTTTAAGCTCATTTTATTACTTGAATTTTTTTCCTTTTAATTATTTTTTTAATTTTTACTTTTAAGTCTTAAATCTTTGGAACTTACTTATTTTCTTGATATTTGTCGTTTTCGCTGTGTTGATGTTTATTTATTTATTTATTTATTTATTTTTTAATTTTGTTTATACATGTTGTTCCCACGAGACCGGAAGAAATGTCGGTCCACCCTCCCAGAGATTCCAGAATAGAAGGGCAAGGCATTTAATTAAACGGGGTGCGCCCGGTGCCCCGAAGTTGTTACGTTAGCCACAGTGCACGTTTGCCAACCCCTGCCATTCAGCTCCTGAGCACGTAACCCACATATTAATAAATAATGACAAAAACATTATTGTTACGTTTTACTTTACGCATTTTAGTAATATAAAAGAGGCTTGTAAAAACAATTTTGTCTTTTCAGTTTACGTGTGGTTAAAATATAATTAATACACACATACACATTTTTCAAAGTACAATACGTCAATCACGCAACTCCACTGTCTAAACCATTACTGTTCAACTGGTCTGTTGGGTCATGCGACGAATGACTGCGTTCATTTTGAAAATGCAAATAAGGCGTCTCCAATAAATCGGCCACTTCTTTCTTCATACGACTGAGTTTTGTTGTACGGTGTACTCAAACTGACAATAACTGGGTCAGAGGAAATAAAAAGTCTGTGAAGCATACGTCTTTCTCAAAGACAATTCTTTGGACGTTCTGTTGTGTTTATTTCTCATACGAGGATACCTGCTGACATACAATTCCCATGTGTTTGTTTGCAATATGTCTCCAATTGATCAATACTGATCTTAATTCCTGAGTGTAACCCTTCCAATATCACATGAAAATGTTTAATGACATCATCATCAACACTAGTAATTCTCACAGAAATTTCTTCATATTTGAAAAATCTTCGAGCAGTGTTGTCGTAATTGATATTTCAGGTTTGCTATCGTGGATAGTCAACAAACAAACCTAGTTCTTTTCGAAAGTCAACTTCCACCCGTTTCTTTTTCTGGGCAACAATAATTATGTTGTCAACACCTCGTACCTGGCAGCTGTGTACTTGCAGTATCTATGAAATATGAAGGATGCATTCAAAGAAACGTATCCTGGAATGAAGATGAGGCATGAAAAATGTGAGAAAATCTCTATTAACATATGTTGCTTAAAACGTACGCCATTCACTTCGCTTGGCTTAGATGTACATAAATAGCATTTTTTGGTAAAAGCACATGACGAAAGTGCATTGCAAACATTGCCGTCTATCACGCAGGAAATTAATGTAGTCATAAATGTGACAACTATGTTGTTTGACATGTATTTGTGTAGGTTTCAAGTTAATGATTTGATCCTGTATTCATCGTGTTTCATCCGTTATCACTGTCACTGTCTCTTTAGCGAAAACAAATGTAATGGGTCTACATGCCATATTATTCTTCTATATATTACCAATTAGACTGGCACCACAGATATTGAAAATATACTTCCAGCAGTTTAACTTTCTACAGAAAATATTTGCATTATCTCCTATGTTCAGATACATCGTAACCATTTGTTTCATCACAAATTGTAGATCAGTGTTATCTAGTAAATCTGCTGTCATTAAAACGTCTTATTGAACGTCTGCTAATATTTTGATTGTGTGGTCTACAATATATTGTAGAAGAACTTCTGCTGATGTTTTTGTGATGAGTATTTCTTAAGGTAGCATTTATCTTTAGCAGGTCTCGCTTTATTGAAAGAAGGTTGAAGATAATTCTGAAACATTTAGTAGTTGCTACGAATAATATTATATTGGTGATTTCAGAGATACGCATCCAGTTATTTAAGCCAGAGCTTCATCTGGAGAAAATTCGCGCCCTGCCTCGTTTTTTGTATGACGTCTTCATGTCCCTCTCTGGGGCGCGGCACTTATAAGCTTCCGTAAATGCAACAGAATCCCTCTTGCCTTCTTGTCGCAACTTAACTTCCGTGGCCAACGATAGATCCTCTTGTCAATTGGTTCAAGTAGACATTTTTACTCTTCGTTTTGTTTTATTTGCTTTAAACTGCATCAGTAAAGGCTTTATGTAGCATACCACATTGACCTGGCGACGTGATAGGTATTGATTGTATGACAAACAACAAAGTTCGCACTCCCCTAAAGCCAAGAAGAATAATCTTAAAAAAAAAACCGATGTAGTGATACTTTGTTCCGCCTTTCTACAAGTTTGTGACGACAAACGCCCTAAGAGTTGCCTTAAGAGCAGATATCGTTTAATGGGACAAAGCACGGTCGTCAACTATTGCAAAACATGCCCGAGTAAGGTGTGAACGTGAGGTGCCTAGCCATATCTCACACTAGCTGTCCCGTTGCGGCTTCGCCCGCATGTACCGTAGACAAGAGTAACTAACTTTTAAATTACACGCATTAAGTGATGGTATTGCTATGTTATCTGTATATCTTTAAAATTTGAAATATCGAATTAGCTGTTAAATAATACAACGAATACAAACAGCTTTATCCAGTCAACTTCGCCGAGCGTACGTTAATTGCAGAAACTCTTTGTTTTTAATTTATCTTTATTTCTCTATAATAACTGTCTTTTGTAGAGTAAAAAATATATATACACTGCAACTTTTGAGTTATTTCTCCGTGGTCAATATTCACTTTTCGGGAGTTCTGGTTACTACTTTTCACACCCGTAATTGTCGAAGTTCGAAAAATCTAAAGAATTATGAAATATGCTTTTGCTTAGGCAATGTCTTGAAGGAAAAATATTAACAATACATCATCAGGTTAGAGAGATATCGAGAATTTCGCGGAAACATGTTTTGCCCTTTTTCACCCCTATAATTTTCGATCAATCCTTCCTTAATGAGTGCCTACCTCGTGAGGGAAAGCTACGTTGAAAATTTCACGTTTCTGGGTCCAGCGGTTTGGGTTGCGTCTTGATTAATGAATGAATGGATGAGTGAGGCACTTAATTTTATATACAGAGACGACCCCATACTCAAATGCATACATCAGTTCAGTGCACAAATACGAGCAAGATTTTCTTTTTCTGCGATTTACAAGTCTACTTTGGAGTAGCATGCGATTTCACCTTAGAATAATACAAAATAATGATCTAAAAGTTACTTTCTGTAAATCGCTAAAAATAAAAAAAATAAAAACTACTGTTATACGCACATGCGACCAATTATGCGTGTACTGCAAAATGTCGTTAAATGACTTACGAGACTTGTACTGGCCAATCAATTGTAAGCAACAAGTCTAGCAGTGCGCGTTGCTATAATCTGTGTCATGTAAAAATTCCGTATTTTAATTTGCTTCTGAGAAAAGTGTATTTACACAGGTTTGCGGAGACCGTGCTCTTCCAGGAAGGCAGGTAGGTTTAAAGCTCCAAACAATGGAACTGCCCGACACAGTTCTCAGAAGAGAAATGTCAAAATACGGACAAGTTACATGAAACAGACTATACTACCCTTGTATAGGTACTAACAAGTCATAGACGTGTATCCACATACAGCTACAATCTACACACCGGGAAAACAATGTATCTTCTACTAACTATGGTTATTCTACTACGGAAAAACGGGATGCTTACAACAGTGTTTATTTTTGCAAAACTGCTTTTTGCGCACCTACACTGCGAAAATCTTACACTGTGCGCTGACGAATTGTTAAGCTCTACCAGGCGATACATTTTAAAGTAAGAACTTTAAGAGTGCCCTATCACTAATAATCATCAAAAACGTAATTTTACTATACTATTGCATCCATAGTGTTTATTAGTTACACTTTTATGCTTGAATTAACAAGTGGCTGTAACATACAAATTGGTTGAAAGAAGAAAATAACCGCTGCTTTAAACACGCGCAGTCAAAACAACATACACTTTCATTACGAAGCACTTTACATAACATTTAGCGACACGCAACACTAATATCTGTGTTAAAAATAAGAACCTCAAAACTGTGTTAAGAACCACTTCACAGCAATGAAATGTTGATAACTAAGAGAGTATTAAAATATACTCCCATCGTTCGTAATGCGTAATAAGGTAAATTTAAAAAAAAAAAAATTCATTACATTAACTAAAATTACGATAGCATTTAACTTTACAACTAGTCAGTATGTTGTATCAATCTATTATTTGTACAAGGAAGCATTTGGAACGAGGTTAAACTCTTCTGGGAAAGTAACTTCCGTGGAACAAAAGAAAATATACAATTAGGCCCTAATCACCCCGGTACGCTCATTTCTTTAACTGTTCGTACTGTGTGAATAAACTTTGAGAGCTGATGTAAAACCCAATTACTGGATGTTTTTACAAGCCGCCGCTTTCAGTATTCCAAGTTTCGTGCTCTAACAATTCAAGAGAGCTCGAAAACAAGCACCAATTATTGGGGCCTAACTTGAACCAGCTATGTCCACAGCTCTGCACTGGAGAGGTAATTAATTTATAAGAACGGGAAAATTTTTGGAATACTTTTGGCAGTGAGTCAACGTGCCTAGTCTTCTCGGCGAATTATAATTTTCTCGCAAGTCTTGAACGCATGACGATTCCTCCTGTCAAACTTATTTTATTAAACACAAGGTAACTTTACTATTCGTATTGTCTGCTATGTTCGAATGTAGCACCTTCGTAAACGTTCTTAGTTATCCGTGTGTTGACACTTGACTGGGGTTAAGAGATCTTCGATACACCCCCACAGAAAGTTCGTAATCCGTAAGCAAACATTAAATCGGTGTATATTATCGTCATATCATCGTATAATACGATGCAACAAACTACAGTGTTTTGGAAAACACTGCGGTGCGATTTATTTGCACAATTTTGCACTACGTCTTTAATTAGAATTAGTAAATATTCACTAATATCCAGTGCTTTTAACAGATTCTATATGGGGCAGCTAAAACATATTGAATCACTGGAAAAACACTGGCAAATATATGAATTTTCGCTACTTCCAATTTACAATGCCAACAATATATATATATATATATATATATATATATATATATATATATATATATACACACACACACACACACACACACACACACACACACACACAGTTTATAGTGCACTAATAGTTCCCGACATCGCCGCTCGGCGATAACAGCTGTTTCGACGAGGTCTAGTTATAGCTGCATGGGCCGTAGTACTGCCGGATTGCATTGCTTTGAAATCCACAGGTCTAGTAGAATATATAGCGGGTCTAATGTTACAACTAGATAACTAGGTAGCTGGAGATATCTACTTGTAACACTGATAACTGCTTTTATCATACACACACTTATTTGTTGAAATGCAAATTTGTGTCTCTACAACACTCTTAATTAACATATTTTAAATATATGCACGTCAATATGAACAATCATAAGGGTAGTACAGATATCTGCAGATAACTTAATTTTCGAAAAATTAAGTTACCTAGTTCTTGTACCAAGCTTACGACACGTGTGTGTGTGCGCGCGTGGGTGTGCAAACACACACACACAGGCTACGAAGAGTCTACCAGAGCATGTCAAACTACCGTCACATGACAATTTGCATATCTAATAAATTAACGATGAGGTCCACAGAGAATAATTCAATGTACAAACCATGTTATTCCACTCTCAATTTATCACAGCAAATAAGCTCCTAATGGAGATATATGCCAGCATTTGAAGTATAGTTATTTAAATTCATTGATATAAAAGAATTAATTGAATTTACCAATAGAATACTGTACTACAATAGTATTGTAAATTTGCTGTTAGGATAATTCAGGTTCTTCAGCACATTTAAATGGTAATAAGTGTTCATTTTGGAACTCGGCAGTTCCGAATGCGAATGTAGTGTCATACCACTGTTCCGTCTCGCTCAGTTTCTTCAAGATAACCCCGGATCTAACGGGAAAAGCTTTAACACGCAGATTCTTGCCGTCTTATCATTGGAACACAATACGGATTTGGGCCCCATCTCACTTCTTGTATGGACAGCTATAGACACGTGTCTATATAATGCGGTTTCCGGATGACGCAAATGTACTAAATGTTGTACCGAGGTAGGTTAGAATAAATATACACATTTATGCAGAAAAATATTTGCAATTGAAACATGTTGGCGTATATCGTTAACGAAGAAATCAGTGCATCTTTTACTCTGTAAACATCGATTTTTGGGCAAATTATACCTACAATTCACCTCACATCCACGTAAAATAGTTGCGGACAACTATGGGCAATCTTCCAATAAAAATAAATACATTTCAATAAGGCTCAAATATGACTCAATCCACACACGCGCATACACAACTTCGACGAAGTTTCTTTTTTATACATGTTTTCACCAGCCCAAAAATGAATATAATATTCTTCTCATGCCGTCTGCGTGTCTCTGAATAGCTCTTACATAGTCGACGGTGTATCATTTCCAACCAAGGGTTGTGGGAGGAAGAACCCGCTTGAGTTACAAAAAAAATGAGACAACATACGAAGGTTGATAAGCAGCTTACACTACTCTTCCTACGACTGTCTGCGCAGACATGAGACTTAAACTTCGAGGTAGGTAGCACACGCTGCGAACAACAAATACAGCTCAGTTAGAAATACGCTCTTGCCCCAAAGGATGGCATATAGTTATCCTATTGTGAGATTAGGCACGCAATTCTGAAGAGCTGGGAATAAAAAACACTTGATATCCCAAACGTAAGAAGACAAATTCAACAAGACGCAACTCTATACTGGAGATCAATAAATCCAAGTACTGCTGGTGAAGTAGCGAACTCAAAAGACCACGCCATTGTTTAAGTTGTCTTCACGAATGCAACGTGGATCATTTGACACGCTGCCGAATCCTCGAGCTATTTTGACTGTCGCAAAGAAAAAATTCACCGTATTCGTATATTTACACCGTGAATGTAAATGAAGCAGTTTCGTTAAAGAAGACACAAATCCCAATAGGTGCAACCTATTACAAGCACGTCAGAGGTTCAGAGGAGACGGTAGCTATAAGGGTGACCTGAAGTGCCAATCAAATGCGATGCAACTAAGCGCTGAAATTGTGTACAAGATTTCTGCCGATTAATTTTTACTACGAACTTAATGCGGTGATAATTAAATGTTATTGGTAGGAAGTCTGTAGAAAAGTTCAATGTACGTTTCTATCAGAGGTTCACATGCATTCGTTCAGTACATTTTGTAGTACGGCAGTCAGAAAAGGCATATTTAGTTACGTTGGAGGGCTTATAAACAGTGATTTTAATGAGCATGGTATCTTAATAACATTCTGTCCTTGTCTGGAATGTGTTTTCTTTTACTACAATGGCACAATGGGCACGTATGTGAAGTGCGCAGTATAGTGAGCAACCCACTAGAGACGGCATTCAACAAAATAAGGTCCCACGGTGGAGTTGAGGAGTCTGTATAGTTCACACAGAAAAGCATAGCGGTTAACCTTAACACCGGTTCTAAATATGTGTCAACTCTTATCATGCTCAGACCATCTTAAATTCCATTCATATTGGATGTAGCAACTAGAAATGTAGATGTCGTCCATAAGGCTAAACATGGCCAGTCTCTATCTCCGTACATTCTTTATGCAAGACAAATAAGTCCTACGAAGTGCATTGTTGTCATATGCCTCATGCTAAATGTGCATTTCATTTACTAGCATTTCTTCCAAAAATCTTGCTGCGCTTATTTTTTGTAATCAATTATGTGTAAATAATTTAGTTTTATGCTGTTACTTATGGTAAGTTTCCTGTTGCTCAACGCAACCGACACCGACGGCAACATAAATAGAATGTTCTTCATTGAAGTATCAGGCCTGAGATTTCGTCGAAGTTGCCTGGCATCTGATTGGCTGTCGAGAAATCATCGTCGGTACCGGGGATGAGTTGCTGAACTGCCTTAGCAGGCACCCACCATATGAACTCTGCTGCACCGAGATTCCCACCAGAGAGCCCCAACGGCTCACTGCTAACATAGCGGTCACGCATGATCTCGAGCAATGAACTGGGGTTGAATTTACGTACGTAACTCTCCATAACTTGCTAGGCCGACACGCAGCGACGCAAACAAAAAAATTAAGTGCGTCTTGCGTGCAGACTGTTTCATTAATGGAGGTAAACATTGACAACAAAGATTACTACATTCAGCACGGATAAGTGCACTAAGACCACGAGTAGAACAACGTCACGATTATAGTTGTTTAAATACTTGTAAACGCGCTACGAAGAGTTAAGAAATTAAGGGGAACTGTTAGACAATATTATTATGTTTTCAGTTTTTGAGCCATAACATTAATTCAAATTGTATTATCAAATTTTTCTCTTTGACAAAGCAGAGGATATATTCTTGGTAAACTGTTCGACATAAATAATAATGAAATCTTTCATTAATCTGCTATGCAGAACCATTTCAAGAGAATTATTGGTTAACTTTCAAGAATTCTCTTGCAATGATTCTGCAAGACAAATCAATGAAAGATTCCATTATTATTTATGTCGAGCAGTTTAAAAACAATACGTAGGTCTACTATGCTTTAGAGAAGAGAAATTTTTGAAAATACAATTTGAATAAATGTTATGGCTCAAAAACTGGAAATACAACAAAACTCCCTCTTAAAGCGGGATTTTGAAAACCATAGGAAAGTACCAATACTGTCCTAATTTGCTACACTTTCTTTTACATGGGATAATAACACAATGTAAAAAGTTTTCTATTCGCATATTAAACTACGTAAGTAGGTTACGACACGTGAAATTCTAAAAGTTTACTCACATCCGGTAGAAGAGAAACATTTTAACAGTTTCCAACAAACAGTAATACTTTTAGTCAAAAATAACTCATAAAGGCCTAACACAAAATCATTCAACAACTCAATTGCTCAGTAAAAAAAAAAAATGTATGAGTATAAAGCAGATCTAGACATTTCATAGTACACAAAGGTTCAAATGTACAGTGTATTTTCACTTCACAGAAATAAGTACTCATTTAAAGAAGAGTTCGTATAACGTATATACAGTTAACGGTCTTATTAAACAGACTCATTCGATAGCATTGTGAATTTATTCCGTAGATTGCGCTTAAATAAATACTGAAGTTCTTTAGAGTGAGTGATCGGGTGAATGTGATTACGTCAGCGCTTAGCAGCGAGATTTCCTGCGCTGATGAAGGGTGATATGATGTGAATATAATACAGCGCTGGAATGACGGGGCGGGCGGAAACGGAATACCCACGATAAAACCCGCAGTCCAGAGCCTTCGCCCACCACTAAAGACCTGTAGAGATTGTATTGGTATTATGAATGAAGCAGAAAGTGATATAGCCTATTACCGCCGCATCTCACGACACAGTTACCACGGTTCGTGTTTCTTATAGCAAATAACATGCCGAGATTTTTTATCCGAGTTATTTATCCAGATACAACAGCACATCAGCAACAGACCTATCTCTCCATAGTAACATGTCAAAAGTTTTAAGCCTCGTTCACAAGTCCACAGTTAATGCGGATCCAGACAATCCATAAACAGAACAGCCAATCAGAAGGCGTGGTTTGTTCCAGACCAGCAGCATAAATAAATTATTTGAACTCATCTCGAATTCTCTGTATCGCCCTACGCGCATTTAATCACGAGCATACTGAAAACTTTGGGCACACTGATATACTATATGATACGTAGACACGTGGAAGAATATTTACAGTTGTTCAAGTACGGCTGCACAAAACACGCAGACGCCGATATAAACTACGAGTAAACTAACAGCAGTGTTCGCAGTAGCACACTCGCCTACTTCCGCGTGAATGGTTCCCCTTCAAGGCTGGGAAAGTGCCACAGATCTCTCCAAGCCGACGTGAACAGTTGTAAAACGAGGCGCGGATTGTAGGGCGGTATCTGGCAAGTCGCGCCGAGAAGCCATTTCGTCTTTATGGGCCGTAGCTGCAAGAAGCGAGCACATCCCGTCCCATACCAAGCCAACCGCGAGACGAGGATGCGCGTCCCAATTCAACTTCACAATGTGTCACCAACCCTCAACACAGACCCTCATTTCGCGTGCAACTAATTACTTGCGACGTAGCAAACAAAATTATCAGTATTTTATACCATACGGTAAAATCACCACTTAAGCGGGAGTGTTAGACAATTTGGCTGTATTTTCAGTTTTTGAGCCATAACATTTATTCAAATTGTACTACCAAATTTTCTCTGCGACAAAGAACAGGCTATATTCTTGGAAAACTGCTTGAAGTAAATAATAAAGGAATTTTTCATTAATGTGTCATGCAGAATCATTGCAAAGAATTATACTTAACACATTAATGACAGATTCTATTATTATTTATGTCGAGCAGTTTACCAAGAATGTATATTTTTTTGTCAAAGAGAAAATTTTGATAATACGATTTGAATAAATATTATGAGTCAAAAACTAAAAATACAATTAAATTGTCTAACACTCTCTCGTAACTGCGCGTTTGACCCTAAGAAGTGAAGCAGTTATAAGGGTGACCTTGAAGCGCGTATCATATGCCACATCACAACGAGCCATGATCTGAACTAGTGTGCAAGAATCCCGCCGATCCATTTTTACTATGGAACTTTAAGCGATGACCACATAAATTTATTGGTAGAAAATCTGTAACAAAGTTCAGTACACGTTTCTGAGTTTCACATACATGCGGTTAGTACATTTTGAAGTACATCGACTTTGAAAAGGCTGTTTTAACATACATTAGATGGCTTAGAAACGGTGTCCGAAGTGTGTATTACATTGGCACAACGTGTAGCCTACATGTGAATAGTTTCGTAAAATGAAAACGTATTTACGAACCCACTGCAACGCGTTTGAAGAACGTGGTTGGTGGCGTCTTAAAGCATCCTCAAAAATCTTTACACTTTTAAATGTGATTTAAACCCCATCCACAGCGAGGTCATTAAACGCGGTTATACACAGCTTTACACAAGAACAGGAAGTAGGGAAGGAATCGACCACAAGCAACGTCAAGGAAGTACCTCAGCATTTGTCTATGACGATTTCGGGAAACCATAAACCTAAGTCAGGATGGCCGGAGACCGAAATCGAACCCAGGTCCTCTCGAATGCGAGTCTAAGGCGTTACCGTTACGCCACCTCGTTCACAAGCTATCCATGATAAAGAAAGCACTTTCCTTTCAATAATAATAAATACAGTTTAATTGTAACATAAGACGGAAACTTTTGAGTAGATGAAACCTAAATAGGTCTACGCTATTCACATTTTACTTACCTGAAAAAATATAACTAAAATAACCATTTAAGAAAATGTTATGACAGGTCATACAAAAAGTTCCACAAAGGTCAAAATAGTGTTTATTTTAAACGGCAAACCTTTAAAGCAATTTGATTAACTTTCATCCCAACGAATGCAGCATTAACTGATATCACAGAATATTTATTTTTTTCACAGAAGCGGATTATAAGTTCCATGAATAAAAAGTACTAAATCTGGGGCATATATTTAACTATGTATTATTTTCACGCACTACGTTAGGTTTAGGGTACAAATAATATATTTGACTACGAAAGACGTACTCTACCAGAGTAAAAAAAAAAAAAAAAAAATCTTACAACCCCCACCACAAATAAAATAAATATTTATACGAACTACATAAATATGAAAGTACCACAGCTTGCCACAGAAATCATAATACGTGATATGTACAGTCAAATATAAACAAACAATTCTAACATCTAACAAAAATTATTACTGTGATAAATGTAACAATTCTGTCGTAGTTTTAAAACAATATCTTGCACATTGCAGACAGGATATGTGTATAATATCCAACAACTATTTTTACTGGAGACTTAAACGACGTTGTGCAACCAATACATGAGTTTTCAGTGAAAAACTATTAGCTTCTTGAATCAGCCCTTTGATAATCGTTCCAAATCGTGTGGTATCATGTTCTCACGCAAGTCTAATGAATAGTATTAATTCGCTGATTAAAGATAATACGACAACGTTTCAAATAATTGGTTATATAATTAACCTGATCAAGTGTACTATAACAAGTATGAAATGGATAGTATCATATACGTATTTGAACGTAATGTATATCGGCAAACATAAAAAACTTAACTACGTTCCAACCGCAACATACTGTGTTACCAACGACTTAATTATCTATTAGACCGTGGTTTAGAAACGTACGACTGTTGGGACTCAGTTTTAAAATTACATAAAATACAAATAATTTTCAGTTTCTAGTCACTAGAAGAAAACACATACTGTTACTAAATTTTATAATTCAATAATTCGCAGCCAACCGCATCTACACCGTTATGCAACTTCATGAAAAGTGCACCAAGGTAGTTCGGTGAGTGTTCGGATGTACTGCAAATCAGACACAGGCAACGTTCAAATAATAATAAAAAAACCAATACCCAAACATCTGGTGAAAATGAAAGACGACAGTATAACTAGCAGACACATTTAAAACGAGCAGGCTGCCTATTATCTTCGAAATTGGTCGCAGGCTACAATTTCCCCTTCCACAGTCGTTCAATACCCTGGATTGAAGGAAGGATTTCAAACCATCTGGCCTGTCTCATTCTTCCCGGTGTATGTGGCATACAACTTTGAGTACCACACGCTCTGTCGTTCATTACAGAAGTCAAGGGGAATGTATACCTACCATTTCAGAATTCTTTTGTTTTCCGTCGTAAGTTCCATACAAGGATTTAACTAAATTTTATGGGATCCCTAAATATGATAGAAGTCACGCAGCGACAACTATATACAATGAACGAAACTACGTTCTCTGCCTAATACTTGGTTGAAAGTCGATACACAATTAGTAGGACAGATCAAAGTAAAAAACGATACTCACCCAAGACGACGAGTAACAGTTGCCCCTCAATAAGCTTGCGTACAGCAACACAGGGCACTGTCATCAGTAGTCAATTCTACCAAAAAAGACTATCACGTATATACGGAGTCCTAGAAGGGAAGTCTAACGCTAGTTGACGCCATGCGATTAGAGGCGAATAGGCAGTGGTAAACAACCAATAGTCGGCCCTTAGTGCCAACTCGCGCCCAGCCATGGATTAAGATCGGTGGGTTCTAACTACCTAACATTCAAAGCGACGACACTATGATATTATTAAAGTAAACTGTAGCTAACATGTCTAGCTACGACTCTATATTTCAATTCCATCACTGTAAACATACACTGTATTTACGATTTCATTTTTATTTTGTTCGTGGTCCAAAAAAACTCAGCAACATAATAACATGAAGATACATTTATACAGTTGGTACGTTCTTCGTAAAAATTACTTTTTAAGTAGGTACTGAGAGAAAATAGAACACGCGGGAACAATTATTCCTATTTCCCAAAGCCGAATAACTCGTAACAAAGGTTCCAAACTGAATAAAATCCCCACCGTACTATAGGTAAACCTGAGTCACTTGTGGTTACAGCCACAACGAACTCGCAAAACAACTGTTTAAACTGTTGACTGATGTGAGCAGAATTCTGAGTTCTCGCGGTATTATCACTAGAAACTTGTCAGAACTGTGTCTTTACAGCGATCTGTATTGGAGGATTAAAAATAATAAAATTCATATTTTAAAAACAGATTCTACCAACGTATGTCTTAAAAATTCAAGAGTTTGAAAACATTATCCAACGAGTAGTAATGAAGACTATATTGGTAACTATAAATCGATCTTAAATCAATTAATAATTGATTAAATTTAACTTAAACCAACAAAATTATTACATCATTTTAGAGAGAGTAGAGTAATACTACTGCTTTACAAGCTGCTGTAATACATTGCTTTTTTTTACGTTGAAGAGATAATTGTTAATTTCTTGTTGCATTATACATGTTATATGCCCACGCCGAGAACGGTGAATAACGCACATTTTACCCACAGCGAAAACAGATGAAAACAAGTCTTAAATTACACAAATTAATAACCCAGCTAAAACAAATCAATTAGCTTTAATCGCCCCTTTAAACTCATTAACAAACAGAAGACGGAGAAAGCAAATAACTGACTTCACCGACGCGAGCTGGGCGGGTATGAAATGGACGCCTACTTCGACCACTATATCTCTGCCACACTTTTTTTTTCTCCTTCGGGCAAACGAGACGGAAGATGGAAGTAGCAGTTGGCGAAGAAGGGGGCTGGCATGACGTGTAGCTGCTGTAAAAAATATATATATCTGCCTGCATATCTGGTCCGCGGTCACGCAAGGCTTGGGAAGATGGAGTTGGGTTGGGGCAGTTTGTCATTCTTGTTCCGACGACAATGAATCCATTGTGAGCGAGCATCCCCGCACCACTCAACAAAATAAACCAGCCATGCACGCAGGCACGAGGGAATGCTCAACAAGCCACTCACGACACCACGGGTCGCTGTTCACGAGCGTGTTACAGTATCTAGCCGGGGTAAAATAAACACGTGACTGGAGGGAAATAAAATAGTCTCTCTCCCCGGCCAGGAGCGAACAACGGCTCGCGTCACGATAAATCACGCCCTTGTTAGCGCTGCAAGTTTTACACCTACACGCCCGTCACTCACAAGTGCAGTGGTCGAACAGCATTGCTTCGTATTTTACCGGGAATCATCCAGTGATATAGGCGGTTCGCGATGAAGTCATCACTTTTGAAGACCATTTTATCTAGATTAATAACAAAAAAGAAATAATGTTTATTGTGACGTCACACGTGAACTCTATAAAAGGGTACTATATATAGATATATACACACACACACACACACACACACCAAGTTTCTTAAATAGGGGGACAATCTTCGCATGCGTGTTCCTCTCGAAAAAATAAGACGAAAACATGTTATGCTGTATCCACCTAAATGTAATATGAGGGGAGTTACGAACCCCCAAATTTCGAATTTGAAAACCGTATTTTCCCTAAACATCGGGAACTAATTGACACAACAATACAAAATTTCAGCATTGCTTAATGCTATTGGGATCTTCAAACCAGCCGCAAAGTCTGGTTGATATCTTCCTCCCTTAAGAAAATAATGGGGGTGGCTACCCTCTAATTGCATACAACTATGTTAACGTTAGGATATGTGAACCATTTAAGACGGTGTATTGTGTAATAAGACCTGTGTGACGAAAAAAGTCATATTGTTGCAACTGTCTAGGACCTATCGTTTTCGTGTAAAACACACACAAAGGTTCGGTTGCTGCTACAGAGGGCCAGGAAGGAACTGTTGGAAACGGAGGTACTGTATTGTTTGAGACGTACGACATAAGACATGTGAACATGAGTGGACATTTCTGTAACTAACAGTTGTAATATTGTTCACATATGATTTTGCAGAGTATTTTCCGTAACATTGTTATTATTCCGATACCTTGCATAAATGCCATTTACATACTGCGTCAATTTGTTATTGATTATGTTCGTACTTGTCTGAAAAATGATACACCACTTGACATAAACAATATCTTCAGCATTGCTCATGGCTGGTTGATATCTACCAGCCTTACCACAATACGTAGTAGGGGTGGCTACCCTCTAATGGCATAGAACGTTGTTACCATCGGGATATTTGAACATTTGGAGATGATTTATTAAGAAATTAGGCAATTCATAAAACATACTACTACAACATTATCGTACAAGACCTCGTTTATTACTTGGCCTGCCCTCACAGGGCACCTGCTGCAAGACATTACATCAATAACATGCACATGTTTGTCCTGGCCATTCTGGGACACCTTACATAGTCATTACTGTTTCATACAGCTCTGTTACGTGATGTAGACAAACATTACAATAAATGTTCAAAACGACCAACCCGTTCAACTACACATGCACGAACACATCGCATTTTGGATCTGCGCACACGGTCAAACATGTCTGGTTGGCCACGAACCGTTTCACCTGCCTCAAATACCCAGCGACGTAACGTCTCCGCATCGTCTATCGGAGCTGAATAGACAAGACTCTTGACATGGCCCCACAAATAAAACTCTAACGGGTTTAGGTCCGGTGAACGTGGGGGCCATGCAACGGGACCAGATCGGCCAACACACCTGCGATCAAACGTTGCATCTAACACAGTGCGTACATTGCGACTAAAATGTACTGGAGCTCCGTCGTGCATGAACCACATCCTTCTGCGTACAAGCAGGGGCACATCCTCTAATAAGGGTGGCAAAGCATTGATGAGGAAGTCCCTGTACACTTCACCTGTTAGGCGAGGTGGCAATACATACGGCCCCACCAGGCAATCAGCCACAATCCCAACCCACACATTGATCCGACATTGCTGCTGATGTCGACTACACGTGGCCGCATGTGGATTTTCGGCTGCCCACTGATGAGTGTTGTGGAAATTAGTAATGCCATCCCTCCCAAACGTTGCTTTATCTGTAAACAAAATGGATGACACGAAGACTGCCATCTGACTTTGGTGAATAAACCACTGGCAGAATGTCAGTCGCGCTGGATAATCGACAGGCGCAAGGCCTTGCACGCGCTGGACATGGTACGGGTACAGGAGCTGTTGATGAAGTACCTTCCACACTGTTGTGTGGCCAACATGTAATGTTGCCCCGACGTTCTTGACACTGGCATCTGCACCGGTGTCAATGTTGGCGAGGATGCGCTCTTCTAATCGAGGGGTACGACGTGTCATGGGTCGCCCGCGATCACCTGTATTCTCATTCAATGTTCCTGTCTCTGCAAGTCGGCGAAACAACGAAGCAAAGGTTTTATGCGTTGGCTGTGCTCTGCTTGGATATTTAACGCCATACAACCGCTTCGCTAGTCTACCAACACCGTTGGTACGACCATACATGAAAATCATGTCCGCTTGTTCACGATAACTGTCGACAACACTGACTCAATACATGAGTCGACAGTCGGCGTGGTCACGTGTTTCACTGGACATGTGACTGACGTGAGCCACGGTCTGTGCACAGTAAAAAAATTTTTGTACTTTTACGAAAAGGTTTTTTGGAAACCAGTTTCCAAAAAAGTTTTTTGTAACACTACAAAAATATTTTGTAAAATTTACAAAAATCTTGTAAATTTACAAATTTCTTTGTATATTTACAAACATTTCTGTAAATCTACAAACAAATTTTGTATATTTACAGCTAATATCTGGTTCAGTTTACAATAATTTCTTGTAGTGTTACGAAAAAATTTTTTGGAAACTAGTTTCCAAAATTTTTTTTTGTGAAAGTACGAAATGTTTTGTAAAATGTGAAAGGTCTCCTAGGTTTATTTTGTTTCAATTCGAACAATCTGCTCTTTAGTATTATTTTACTAGTTCCCAAAGTTGTTTACGATATTTGTAACCACTTTAAAAAGGTTTCTAACATCTTACTTTTATTATCTGACTGATAATGTTCTGATATTACGTTACAAGAATTTCCTTGTAAATGTACAAATTTTTTTTACTGTGTGTGTATGGAAGAATACGCATACAGGAGCCTTGTTAAATGGGCCCTGGGTGCCATCTGTGGTTACATATTGCTACATTGCATTCATAAACAGCTTGGTGCATGTTACTGATGTAATGTCTTGCAGCAGGTGCCCTGTGAGGGCAGGCCACGTAATAAACGAGGTCTTGTACGATAATATTGTAGTAGGATGTCTTATGAATTGCCTAATTTCTTAATAAATCATCTCCAAATGTTCAAATATCCCGATGGTAACAACGTTCTATGCCATTAGAGGGTAGCCACCCATACTACGTATTGTGGTAAGGCTGGTAGATATCAACCAGCTATTGCGTTAGGGTTGAAGACCCCATGAGCAATGCTGAAGATATTGTTTGTTTATGTCAAGTGGTGTATCATTTTTCAGACAAGTACGAACATAATCAATAACAAATTGACGCAGTATGTAAATGGCATTTATGCAAGGTATCGGAATAATAACAATGTTACAGAAAATACTCTGCAAAATGATATGTGAACAACAATACAACTGTTAGTTACAGAAATGTCCACTCGTGTTCACACTCTTATGCCGTACGTCTCAAACAATAAAGTACATCCGTTTCCGACAGTTCTCTGTAGCAGCAACCGAACCTTTGTGTGCGTTTTACACGAAAACGATAGATCCTAGACAGTTGCAACAATATGACTTTTTTCGTCACACAGGTCTTATTACACAATACGTCGTTTTAAATGGTTCACATATCCTGACGTTGACACAGTTCTATGCAATTAGAGGGTAGCCACCCCCGCTATTTTCATAAGGGAGGAAGGTATCAACCAGACTTTGCTGCTGGTTTGAAGATCCCAATAGCATTAAGCAATGCTGAAAATTTTGTGTTATTATGTCAATTAGTTCCCGATATTTTGAGAAAATACGGTTTTCAAATTTGAAATTTGGGGGCTCGTAACTCCCTTCATATTACATTTAGGTGGATACTGCATAATATGTTTTCGTCTTATTTTTTGAGAGGAACACGCACGCGAAGTTTGTCCCCCTATTTAAGAAACACATATATGTATATATATATATATACACACACACACACACACACTCTTTGGTCGTTACATAGGTTGCCTTGTTTATTTTAAAAAGTGGCACAAATACATAAATTATCTGAAAGGAAAAAAAAATTTACATGGTTTCAAAAGTGCTCAACTCTGGAATCATACACATCAAAAATTTTGATCGGTGCAAAAAAATTACTTTAATGTGGGTTTACTAATCATTTAATCAAAAGTGACCTTTCCAACGTGTTTACGTAACAGAATAGGCCTACAACAACAGGCACTTACATTTACACAGTGTTTAATTCCTCAGCTAACGAGGCGCAGTAATGCGCACAGCCTCAGACTACTACAGTTTCTGTTACTTCATTAGCGTTGTAGTGAGTTATGTTTCCATATGTAACAAAAACAGTACGTAAAGCAAAAATATTTTAGCTTTCAAGTGCTTGTAATCAATTAACTAACGGCGACTTATTAAATGAATGGCATACACGTGATTCAATATTTAAAAAAAAAAAAAAAAATAACAGCGTTTCTTTTTTAAACAATGATTCAGCATTTATAAATACCACAACATCTCAATTTATTTAGCATTGCATTTTGATCTTACATTTTGACATGAAGACTGTGGGTAAAAAAATAACCAACTATTATCTTGTAACCAACTGACTTTCGAAATACCACACAAAATCAAGAAATACTCATATCAACTCCATAACACTTTGGAACAGACTAGACGTAGATGATAAATTCTATCTACGTCACGAATTCTAGAGTGAGAGAGAGATTTTTGGTCAGCGCTTAATATCGAGATCTTTAGCGCTGGTGAGGGGTGACACGTGAGTGTGGAGCAGCGCCGGAATGAAAGGGCGGGGGAAACGGGAGATCCCTGAGAAAACCCGCCGACCAACGGTATCGTCCGGCACGATTCCCACTTGCGAAAATCCGGGGACCGACCCCGCCGGGAATCGAACCCGGATCGCCTTGGTGGGAGGCAAGAGGTCTGAGCCCTCGACCACCGCAGCCCCACACGAATTCTAGAAACCTAGTAACAGCAGTAACCGAGAGCACGTCACTTGAAAGCATCACCTAGCCACAAAATTCAGGAAATACTTGTTTTCGGCGGACAATATTTTCTTCCATACTGTCATATTTTCCAAGTGGAACCAAATGACTCATTGAATCAAAAGACGTCACACTAGACAAGGCACTACACAGCGGATATTATGAACCATAGACAAAAAATTCCTTAAAAGATAGGCCTATCATTGCTAGAAAATATGTCGTGACAGCACCTCTGATTTGGGAGCACTGAGCTAACTACTGCCCTTTTAATAGAAACGGACCTCATCTCTGACAACATCAGGCTCCAGATGTATTCATAGTAGTTCCTCTACAATCTGGCAAGTTCGTCCCTGGACGATATACGACAAGGAACTGTACGAAAAACCACTACGGTCAAGTCACAGCTATTTTGGAAGTTATCAGCGAACAGCGCGAGTTCTGGGACAATTTGATGAGGGACCTGCTAAATTTGCATTATTATTTCGATGACCCAGTTCAAAAAGGAAACAACTCAAAATTCCCAGTTTTGAGTAAAATGCATATAGAAAGATTTTCGTTTCACCAAGAAATTTGTTAATTAACATATCATGTTGGTGTTGATTTGAAGCAAAAATACATAGGCAACTATTTACAGTGTTTAAAATGCTACCTTTGCTGAAATTATCACGCCAAAAAATTAAATTCAATTTATAGTTCTTTACTAGGAATCAGAATAAAGTGCCATGTTATTAAAATAAGTGAATTTACGTGCTGTTTTTCTTTTCAACTGAGAAGAGTGCAATTATGTCTATGTGTTGGTGAACCAAATTCAAAAATGAATTTTTTAAAGTTGTTTCTCTTTTAAACTGGACCATCGATTTGGCGACAGACTACGCTTCAATCCTTGTACACATCATAACACAATCTGAGATAATATTGACCACGGTCCTATGTATGATGTAACGTGTGTGACGGTTTCACAGGATGGCTATTTTACCATGAAACTTTTCATTATTAGCCAGAAGTATTCTCCGTGGCGGGCTGCGACATAGTCAGCCAACAGAAAACGTCGATATTCAAGCAATTTGCAGTCTACTCTGCTGGCAGAAAATAACGTAATATTTGACATATCTCCAGCTGTTTGGTATATATAGTCGGAAATCTCAAGATTCTTACGTGCCACCATATTTTACAAAACAGTGTGGCGGGTTGCGGCTTGTATGATTGGAGGATGGTTATATAGTTGATTAAAGACGAGTCATAAATATTCAGTAGTGGTTGCAGTTGAGTTATCATTGGCCCAGTCAGATCGACACCCGCCAATAACAAAAGAAGACTGTCCAGATATGGAAACTTTATACTTAAGGTAACCGCCTGCTCAGACCGCCGAGCCATGTGCAGAGCTTCGGCCGGTGGAAGATTATTCGAAAACTGCTCATCGAACAAGAGTGATATCTGCTTAGAAATAGCATTTAAAGATCATTATACCTGTGTATACCCAGTTCAGTTCACCACTATTCATTAAATGATATTGTCTAGCGGCCGAAAATGAGAGTTTTTGCGGTCTTATATAGGTATATAAATATTGGCGCAGATTATTGCAAAAGTTATAGGCATGTACAATACACATTTGCCTTGAATAACACGCCATAAAATGAGAGTCATCACTGAAAATCTCATAGAGGCGAGTTGTTGGCGAGAATACTGCACGTCAGTTCAGTGACTTGCGCCTAGAGACTGGGTTGAGGCGTAACGCTCGTACTGTCTCGACCTTACCACTGCCGCACTTGTAGGCCTAGAACACACAAATTAATTCCACACAGACGGCCGCCTTAAGGGTTTGGGTCCGAGTTTCTCGGCTTTCGAGAGAATTATTTTTTTAAATGCACACGAGAGTCGATATCGTACAATCGCTTCGTAACTTCTTTGCAAATTGGTTTTACTATGCAATGTAATTTTTCGAGACAAACTGTATGATGAGTAGAGATAATTTATCAATTAAAAGGAAAGTTCGTTAATTAACTCATAAGCAACTATTTTGCAGTCTTCTGACTCGACAAAATTAGAGTATGCAGTTTAAATCAGCCATAACAAAGTTACGAAGCGATTTTACGTTATCAGCTCCCATTTATGTTTTAAAAAATAATTGTCGTTAAATGCGAAAAAAACTCAGATCCATGCCATTAAGGCCTCGCTCTTTCGTTTTGCAGTGGTTTAGAAAAATTTTTTTAAGCGCAAATTAATACACAAATTAAAAATTCATTCTTACAGTTTTAACACTTATATATAATGGCTTGTATCTGAATTTTTCCGCTGCAATACACTAAAAAAGATTTTTAGATTTTAGCTCCTGAAATATCACATATTTTGTTGTCAAATTAAGCCAAAATTAATCGAAATAATTTTTTGTTAGCAAATGGTATATTATTTTTTAAAACGCTCTGGCAAAGCTGTGTATCGTATTACTGTAACAGTCTCAAATTTTTGCAAAGCATTTGGTTAGAAAATATTAGAGTTATAAGCAATTGTTGGAAATAAATGAAAGACCATGGCCTTAGGAGGGCGTGGTAGATAAATAAGCGCTGAATTATTCAATTGAGATCTACACTTCTAGAAAGTCAATACAGAAAAACTACAAAACGGCAATCCTTGATAATTATACTTTCCAACTTTACGAGCAAACACTGACTCAGAATGATGTATTTGTTAAGCGTGATCTCTAGCACCGCAATTAAATGTACGAGATTTCGCCGTCAGGGATTGTTCTGCAGATATACGCTACCCGAGTAAAATCGTTGCTCAAAAAGTTCGCAAAAACTATTGTTTGTGATTACTGTTTTTTTATTTTTGCGAATTAGCTTCGAGAAACCAACAATTCTGAACTGATGCTTTTAGCGTAGAATTATAGACCACGCACGCTAAGCCTAGCAAACAGTCACCTTTTCTCGAGAAAAATCATTGTCCCGAACTATAGAAGTGCGCGAATCGCACGGGTTAAACTGGCAGCAGCCTGTATTTCTCAGTCATATATTAGCACTGGCCACAATCGACCATTCATTAGTTTATAACCGTACAATAGGGTAGCACGTGACAGCCACTCCAAACAGTTCCTTATTTACTACTGGTTTGCAATCAAAGGCGTGTCAAAACAGTCGTCGTACGATCTCAGAAGTGACGGCGACGTGTTCAACGTGACTCGCAACAAACCCGCGAAACGAGCTTATCACTCAGCTACTATTGCAGCTACCATTATCAGCAAGGCGACTGTACAAACAAGACAAGTAAGTAACGCCATCCAAAGAAATCACGCTTGATACGAACACCCTAGACGGGCGTCCGTAGCTTTCTTCGGGTCTACCGTGCAAGAAACAATTCCCGACGGAAAACGGCGGAGGAGTTAAAAAGAGAGGAGAGCAATGCAAATTAAATGTCACAAAAGAGAGCATCGCCAAGCTAATTAGGTAGAACCGAGGGTTTGGGCGGAGCGCAGTTTTGAGAGTCCTAGCCCAGGAAGAGTGAGGGGGGCGGTTTGTTGGATTGTCTGAGAGTAAACAGACAAGACGCTGGAGCTAATTGGGCCCGCGGCGAGGAACGGCCGCGCATCTCGCGAACAATGTTGGTCCAGCTCGCGGATGCTGCGCACGTCAGTCCTCTCCCCACAAACCCTACCAGGGACGACAAGCGCATCTTCGCTCGAGTCCGCTTCTAGAAAGAGCCTAAAGACGTTGTACGAGGTACCGGATGTTCGTAAAGGCGTGGCAAATACGTCACGAGACGTGATGCGATGTATCCGTCTCGAGTGTCGCCCTAAAATACCCAAGTCTGGACGACAGCGTGATAAGTTTCTATCCTTATTGATTCAGTTCGTAGGTCGATCATTAGCGTCACGAACAACTTGGTGGTGTTTCAAACTGTCCTCTGTAGAAACGAGTAAAAATGTATAGATTTAATTCGTGAGCTGTGTATTTATGCCGTCGCCAACGCTCTACACTACAACAATATTATAACAACAATGCTGTTAAAAATGTCCAGACTTGTATTTTGAAGACCGTGTGCTAGAATAACCCTGAATTAAATTAATGTAATTTTGAAAAGGATTTCCACAAACCTTAACATGTTCGTCATTGCAAAACTATATTTACATTACAATCTGTATTCGGGCTATGTTATGTAAACGTAGTTGGTTAGAATCGTTTGTGAAGGAGATGTCACTATACATAGCTATCACTAGTGGCGCGATTATTTCGCGTATTGATTCTAGGTCAGGTTGAACGTCAACAACGTATACTTCGCTGTCATCACTGCTTCACCGGCAGGGAACTGGGAAGTCATGGCTTGTAGTACAGTATCGTTAAAGCATTCACCACGACAAATTTAGATAATATTTTCACTCTTAAAATAAGGATATCTCTTAATAACCTGTGTCACTATCACGCTCAATTTTTCTTAATGTCATCCCTAGTCAACATTTGCCAAGATTTCTTTGAAAATATTTTAACAAGGACTTCCTTAATTACCTTCACGTTCATTACACACGTTGTATTTGAAATATTTAAGCGTAATTATATAATACTTAAACTATATTTAATTTTAACACAATTATTTCACTTCATGTAATAAAAGTCAGATTAATTCCTAGTGTCAATATATTCCGAGAATAGGCACCCAAGAGTAAAATAACATATATATGATAAAATGAAGTGCCCCACTCACTCATCAACGCACAGCCCAAACCGCTGGACCCACAGACGTTAAATTTTTTGGTAGCGGAGGGGGGTAGTTACTTCCCCGTACGTTGTAGTCACCCCCAAAGAAGGAATATTTTGAAATTTGAAAATTAACTGTGTGAAAGTGGGTGATACGTGTTTTCAATAAATACTCGACATCGCTTAAACCCGTTGAGATACTGAGGTGATTTTTGCTCCAGAATGAAGCTTAGGCCTAAGCATATTCCTAGAAAGAAGATTCATGATTTTTTAAATTCAACATCTAAGGGCACTAAAAAATAGATAACGGTGTTAAAATAAGTCTGTATTTATTAAATCTGTTGAGATATCGGGCTGACGTTTGACGAGGAATAAAGTTTACGTAAAACCTAAAAAGCTATTTTATGATTTTTTTAAAATTCGATCATTTAGGTGGTGGAAATATGTGAAATGTTCCAGAAAACCCGAAAAGCAGGTTATGATCAGAATGAAAACATTTAAAAGTTGTTACACTGAAAAAAGAGTATAGTTGCATGTATCATACTTGTGTTAAAGTAGGGACAACAAAACAGTTTGGTTGTCGGTACTACTCTGGACAGTTCCTTCAACAATATGCTTTGTAGAAGAAACGAAGATCCTTGTTGCTTTTACAAACCAGATGGTAACTTCTACAAAACAGATTGTTGAAGGAACTGTCCAGAGTAGTACCAGAAACCAAATAGCTTTGTTGTCCCTATTTTAACATAAGTATGGTACCTGCAACTATACTTTTTTTTCAGTGTATTTTTTGCCGTCTTATTCATGCGTATATGTACTTCTTTGGACAAGCGCCTGTATGTATACATTAAATTTCTTACTAATTTTGAAGACTTAGCTAGGTGTACTTGTTTATAACACTGGTAGGAAGTTTTGGGATCGAATCTCATTAGTCAATGCAGCTGGCAGAAGAGTTAATTTTCTATTTAAAGCATAAAAAATTAGGGGTGGCGTCCCCTTGCGGCATAGGCATCGCTAAGGAGTTAAAAGGGTAAAATGTATTTTTCCCATATTCTCGGTAACTCATAAACCTGGCGAGAACGTTAAACTTTTGGGGTGAAAAGTCGTCAAGTATATTCGCCATATCGTCAATATTTAACTTACATATGCTTTCGTAATAATTTTTCCTTTAAAAATTCCACGGGGGCAGTGGCCGGGCAGCTAGTGATTCTATAAAGGGACACTGCCGATAATTCATCTTTCCTTCTATTATTATACGAAAATGAATAATTTTAACAGCAGAGGTGACACACTCTTACGGGCGCCGACTACACCTCCCGTGCAGAGATTTTCTGATAGTAAAATTATTTTCAAATCAAAACGAGAGTATTTTAGAAATTCGGTTATTATAGAGGCCTGTAATATAAAATTACAGTTTCCCATTTTTGTAAATTTTGTGGTTTTAAACTCTTATTTAAAAAACCGTTTTTTTCTTCATTTTTTACTAGAAATAAAAACTTTTTTTTAAATTTTTTACTAGAAATGAACGCATACTAAAGCATAGTGATATACATACAAACGTCAGTTGATAAAATATCTACTCGGCAAAAAAAATCTCATCGAATATTGATGAGTAGTTCAGATTTGACGACTGAGTGTTCGATTCGTCCGCTCGACATCGTACCAGGGGAATTGGTCCCTCTCAGATCGTATTTACGACTTTTCTTATAAATCAGGTAACAGAGAGAGTGCTTTACATTTTTTCACGTTGATAAGGCATATGTTGTTTCATTCACGTTTTGAAATCCATATGGAATTGTTTCTGTAACTTTTATAACCTCTGTAGTCGCTCCCATAAGTAAAGGAAAATTTCCTTTTCAGCTGATCTCCTCTACAAAATAATGAATATAGTATGGTTCAAAAAATTTCAGAAAATCGATTAACTCTGTATGTATGCCGTGTTGTGATAAAACAATCTTCATACATCGAATGGAACAGAAGTTATCGAGGAAAAATGTATAGATCCAAGGTGGTAGAGATCAATACCCCTTAAGAATTAGTAGACGCTAGATTTTTTTTTCATTCGAGGCACGGAAAAGGGGAAGGCTTAAGTCGAATATAACACGTCCGTCAAACACCTCATCAGTCATCGCCTCTAGGCGCGAAGGACTAAACTAACGTGCTGTGTCTTCGGAAAAACCTAATTTCAACGGGACTTCAAGCGATGACCCTGTAATTTTATTTGGGAGAGGTATGTGGTACAGTTTCTATCATTTGGTTTCCCGATTACGATTGATATTTTCTCAGCTACAGCAACGTGAAAAAGTTATTTTTACCACTTTTGAGGAGCTTGTAAATCATACTTATAATTAGCGGGCAGCATTTTTAAATTCATAGGAACACAGTTTGAAGTGTGTCTTCTTTTCGTAGATGAAATCATTGGAAACATTTTTAATAATTATGTAAGAAAAAATACCTTCCGTGCCACGCCACAGCACGTCTCAGGCGCCGGGTGCACTAACTCCTATGGCGGCCGTCTGTTCGGGCCGCCGAACCGTGAGCAGAGATTCGGATGTAACTTAAGAAACTGCTAATCGTGCGTCAGCAATGTCTGCTTGGAAATAGCATTCCAAGAAAATTACACGTGCGGATACCCGTCTCAGGTTCTCCAATAAAACTTTATTGCTAATTTTCTATCAGCAAAAAATATTTTTGAAAAAAATGGGTGTTTAGGGGTTTCGTCCGACATAAAAATCTCTGTGCAAAAGCTTTAGAAATCTACACGTGTCTGTAATACTCTTTTATATTTCATATTACGGCATAAAATGACCGCATCACTATTTGATGTCTCAGAGACGAGCTATCGGTGAGAAGACTATGCGCGCCGATTTTGTGACTAGTACTGAGGTTAACTTTACTACAAGTTAGAAATATCAATGTTATAAGTTTGTCACAGGGAAAATTTCTGCCACTTGAGCGCTGGTACCGCTAGTGCACCAAACTGACCAATCACAGAGCTTTCCTGAACTTTAAATTACAGTAAGTTGATAACTTAAAACGCGAAATCGGGTTCTTTTCGCTTTAAAATTAAATTAAATGACTAATATAATTCCCAAGCTTATTTAAATTAATTTTACTACAGTTTCTTATTTATCTGGTCTCTTAGCGACTGAAGCGAAACTAGTGGCAGAAATTTTCCCTGTGCCAAACTCTCCCATAAGGAAACGTATTTTCTTTCTAACCTGTAGTAGAATTAACCTTACTTGTACCTAGAGGCTAGGGTGAGGCGTTATGGGCATGCTGTGTCGTCCTTATCATTCAAGGCCTCAAACGTGACAATTACGTCCACCCATGCGACCACCTCAACAGAGATTTTGTAAAGACATCAAATTGAGTAGTTGTAACAGTAGGTATGCGTTTGAACGACTAACCAGGTTGCTTTAGGCCTGTGGTACAACTGACGGTGGTTGTTACTTGTTGGTAGACAGTTGAACAGGTTACTAAACTAAATACGGTATGGCAAGATTGCCTGATGGTGGTTGGAATTGGCATTGGTCACGAAAGCATTTCACTCCTCATTTTTGGTGGTGGTTGTTGGAGTTGGCGATGTTGTAAAGTTCATAATATCGACTTTTAAGAATCAACCAACCTATCAAATTGCAGTGTAAAGGTAACTTATATTTAACTCAAAATAAAAACATTACTACACCTTACTTTACTTCTAATTCCCTCAAACGCAAAGCATAACACTGAAATACGCGGCCCTAAACGTATTGTCAAGGTAAGGTAACATAATTAGGCTTAACGTCTCGTCGACAGCGAGGTCATTAGAGACAACGCACAACTTGGTACAATGTCAGGAACTGGGAAAGGATTCGGCCATGGCCATTGTTAAGAAACCAGCCCAGTATTAGATTGTAGCGTTTTCGGGGTACAATGGAAAACCGAAATCAGGATGGCCGGAACTGGGGATCGAACCCGTGTCCTCCCGAGTCTTCCTACGTGTTATCGTTGCGCCACCTCGGTAGGTATTATTGTCAACTAAAATTATTTCAGCTACCTATGATCTATAACCACGTGATATACAACCGTCTATTGTTTCGCACACCAACAGAAACCCCCAATTAACGTGCTAGAGACCTTACTAGACTCTCTGCAATGGCCCAGAAGAACACACTTGCTTGGAAGTCGGCGGCGGCAGAAATTGCGAGAGAGACGTGCTCGCCCAACTTCGGGCTCTGCCGCACCGGCCATTATTCCCTCATAGGAACGAGTGCCAAGTTTGACGAACTACCTTCCCCTCCCTCCTTCCAACACTTTCATGCTAACTTACGAGCCGCGGCTCGAGGAGAGAACCTAGCCGCCGACACAGCTGGCAGGCAGGTGAGAAAGTCGAGGCGAGGCGCGCAGCTGACGACAGAAGACTGTGCGCTACTCGGCCATGCAGCCGCGACTGCAGCGACGGGTCCAGATGTCGAGATACAAAGAGTCCATCCCTCCACCGCCTAGCTTCCCTCGTACTTCGAAGCTACTTGCAGTTCACTTTGCTCTGCAGATATCTACCCTCCACTCCACCCACATTCTCGCCTCTTCTGAACCACTCGAGAGTCCCGTCAGGAGAGACGGGAATACTCGCAGGAACGAAGTCATCGCAATGTTGGTTCCTTAGACACAGAGAGAGAGAGAAGAGAGAGAAGAGAGAGAAGAGAGAGAAGAGAGAGAAGAGAGAGAAGAGAGAGAGTGTGTGTGTGTGTGTGGGACGGCACTGCAAATAAGTTGGAGACGGAAAGACAGACAGGGAGAAAGTCATAGAGATACACAAACACACGCGCGGGCGCAATATATTTTAAAGATGCCATGCGGACTCCTAGGAGATGCCATGCGGACTCCTAGGAGATGCCATGCGGACTCCTAGGAGATGCCATGCGGACTCTCTTTTCCGTTAAGGGATCACAGGAAAAATAATAAGCGCATGGCCTACATAAATTTACCGACTAATATTTTGAAGCAGGAAAGTTACGTGTATGGTACATGCACGCTTTACTTTTTCTTGACGCTGGCAATCCCTTTATCTCTCAACAAACTTATTTGAAATAAAGACGATATTATTTGACTCGTGATAGGCTACCACTTGTTCATTCTTCTCGAAAAAAAACCTGCGTTTACGTCCTAGAGTTTGACAAGTGCTGAATTTTTGTAGCAGTCCGGAAAATACATATTTTGAAATTGTATGGAAAATACACCTTAAGCATCGTTTGCCATTAATAGTAATAATCCATCACAAAAGCAAAACTAATAATAATACTAATTTCGCCTCTCATGCAAGCGTATTATTTTATGTTCATACTTCACGTTAGTGGCAAAACCCCCACTTACTCACACTTCCAAATCGACAAAAAACATACATTTTAAAATAACTTAAAAATTAAAAAAAGTCCGCCTACGCTAACAAGCGCTGGTAAAATTTTCTTTTCGAACGCCTGAGTCTCGATTACCAGCAGCACCCAGACCAGATTTTTCACACGCAAAGACATGGCGGACGTTGTCTGAGGTCGCCCAAAAATACATCCCTACCCTTATCCATATTATCTGTCACTGTCACGCTCCAAAGATGACTGGCACTTGCAGGCCCCTTCATTGAAGCTGTACACTAACGGTTAGTCTCGTCAGCTCTGCAATGCGTAATGTGCACATGCGAGTAGTCCTATTGCCCCTCTAGGGTTGCATTCAGCCCACGTCGTTGCACTTCCAGCTAGTCTTACATCTCAGCTGTACAACGTCCGGATAAGGTTACTTCTACTACAGGCTAGAAAGAAAACGTGTTTTTTTTTTGTGGGAGAGTTCGGCACAGGGAAAGATTTTGCCACCAGTTGCGCTGTCGTCGCTAACGGATGTAATAAAATACGAAAACGTAGATAAGTAAATTTAACTTGGTTTGGCAACGAGGGAAGTCATTTAATTTTACAGTGAAAAACAAACTAATTTCAGCTTTTAAATTACCAACTTCGCGTATCTTTACATACACTAAAACTCTTGTGATCGGTCAGTTTAACACCTTCCTGATCCCAGCGTAACAACCGGCATAAATTGTCCCTGTGCCAAATTTTTAACACAGATATTTCTACTTGTAGCAGAACTAACCCTAGTTCGAATAGCAAGCACTTCGTGCGTGACGTCTCATTGACGGGAAATGTTCAAGCTAAGTGAGGACTTTTTGGTCAGATCTTAACAGTGAGGTTATTGTATGAGATTAGTACGGAGCGGCGACGGATTCAGGACGCGAAGCTGATGGGAGATCCTCGAAAAAACCCGCCGACCAACGGCATTGTTCGGTACGATTCAAACATGCGAAAATTCGGGTCGACCCCGCGGGAATCGAATCCAGATTTTCATGGCGAGCGCGTAATTTTCAATTCAGTTTATTCATTGAACTTCGAAACACGTACAATAAAACAAATGAAAAAAAAGAAGAAAACTTAAACAGTAATTTCATTCTAACATCAAAATAACTCGGAAAGAAGAAATTATTTTCCGCGTGGATAAGTTTCCTTAAAGTAACATCTCGCGTGCGTACCCGACTAATACACAAAAGTGTTAAGTGGAAAATATCAGCGAACAGACTACTTTTAAATCCATTACCAAGCAGGAGCGCGATAACCCGGTAAATAATGCCGCCCATTACCGGCAGTACCGTGGGCTGTGTTACTGACCACACGACTGTAAAAAGTGACAAATTTACAGCTAATGGCACAAACTGTGGTGCAATGCTTCCACACGTACGACATGAAAAACAACAGTAACGTTTATGGACTGCTGATATTTTCGACAGAACTTTGCGAGCTGTGGTAATGGTTCTAATTCACTTCTGAATTTAGTTTCAGAGTAGTATATTACTTACAGACCTATTTTTATGCATGTAATCCAACAGAGTTCGTAACAACTTACACCAGCCACAAACAATCGGAACTAAGCAGTTAAGAGTAGTTCCGTAGTTTTGCTACATCTGAAATGACATGGCCGTAAACTACTGACAAAAAATAGTAAACGTTATTTAAAAAACTAACACACGACATTACAACACTGTACCGAAAAATAGACAACACAATACAATAAACGAGACTAGTTTACCAGAAATCCACACAAGCAACAAAAAAAAATCCCACTGAGAATTAACGTAAAATCACGAAAAAAAAAAAAATACATTTTAAAATGTTTTGAAACCAAAAACAATGAACTTCCAAAGAACCCAAAGAAAAAAAATTGCCGACAATTACGGAGGCGATGACAGGTTACAAACGAGGCAAATAAGACATCTTGCGTGGGTAACGTATGTTTAGGAACAGCATTCATACAAACCTTGCATTCTTGCAATGCGTGTATACGCATCTGAAGTGGAAAGATTTTGGATTCCCACGCTTGACGAGAAGCATATCGCCTCTATTCGCAGAGCGCCAAAATGATGTGCAAGGTTTACGTTGTAGTCTTTTACCTATGGATCTTAAACGCAGACCCTAACATTTTATTTTTTGACAGACTGAAGTAAAGGCCAACGCACGGGTCTTGTTTTCCTTATTTCGGAAATCAGGGGGTATAGTTGTACATACGACAGTCAATTTTTTATAACCATTTTTAGAGAACCCAAATTCTTGTACCTAACAAGCATGCAGAATTTTAAAAATTATATCGGCGTAGTTTCAAGTAGATAAACATAATAGGAATAAACCAAGCCGTTTAGCGTAAAAAAAATTACGCCTGACACGCTACACCACCATCCATGCACCAGGTGCAGAGTCCTATAAAGATGGCCACCTGCATTATAAAACTGCTCATCGCACATGAGTCACGTCTTCTTAGAAACAGCATTGAAGAGTTAGTGGACCGTAGCTTGTTTTACGTTTGATGCACGGAAACGGGGAAGGCGATAAGTCGAATATAATCCGTGCGTCAAACAGCTCATCGCCTCTAGGCGCGAAGGACTAAACTAGCGTGCAGTGTTTACGTTGTAACTGTTTTCCAATAGGACTTGTGAAGTCATTTTTAGCACTTCTAAGGAGCTTGATAATCATGTTTTTAATTATCGGACTGCATTTTTAAAATCAGAGGGACTTAATTTGAAGTGTGTTTTCTTTTCGTAGATAAACGCATTAGGAACATTTTTAGTAAGTATACATGAAAAACGACTTTCCGCATCACTCTACAGCACGTCTCACTCGCCAGGTCCACTAACTCTTTAAGAGTCGTCCTCGACTGGCGCATGGACGGCGTTACAGCGTGTCACTGTATTCTATTAGGCGCCAAACTGCTTAACTAATTCGTATTGTGTTTATCTACGAAAAGAACACACACTTGAAACTAAGTTTCTATGTTCTCAAAAATTCAGTACGTTTGTTAGAAACATGATTTTCGGGCCTCTAAAAATGGCTAAGAACGGTTTTTTTTATAGACTGCTGTAATTCCGAAAATATTACTTGAATTCGTAAAGTGCAAAGCGAGAAGCATGCGTTGATCTTTATTTCATACTATTCAAAAATAAAATGTCACTGCTTCAAGCCCCGTACTACAACGAAAACCATGAACGCCAGTTTGGCGCGCTGCGAATAGAGGCGATATGCTTCTCGTCAAGCGCGGGACACTGGGTCTTATCGCTACGCTGTTACCACGCGTCAAAGGCGGATATTCGATTCGGCGAATACTATTAAAGAACATTACACGTGTGTACATTATTCAAGTTGTATTACCAAAATATTCTCTTTGACAAGACGTACGGTATATCAATGATGAACTGCTCGACATAAATAATGGAATCTTTAATTAATGTGTCATACAGAATCATTGCAACGGACTTATAGGTTAACCCTCAAGAACGATTACTAGTCCAATATAAGATAAACGCATAACATATTTCCAAAATCCATCACAAGTTTCTTATACGCTTTAACATTGCCACACTTACTAAAATATTTTAAAACATAAGTTACTGAATAAAATCGATAAATAAAATTTAGCGTCTAGTTCTCACCGATATGACGAAACGCGAAGCAACTAAGCAATAAAGAATTAGCCTACAATAATTTCTTATGGACAACCAGTAGCCGGTATATATGCGGCAGCCAGTCCTGGCGCTAGCGGTCTCGCTCGTCACGAAAAGCCTGGAGAATAGGTAATCGTCGCGTGCAATGGATCGAATGGACGGGCGGTGGGCGAGGGCGGTAAAGGGCTTATCGACTTACCGTGGTCGGCCGTAAACCGATTGCCGCCGATGACTGCGTTGGGGTGGACCGGTTCCGTGAAAGCCGCCAGATACGGCACGCGGCGTACCCGCGCATGCGTGCGACCACCGTGGAAATCACTGTGCGCGAGTTCGCCGCCGCGAACTTTACATTATCCCTCCTCCCCTTCTCTGGGGACAGTGCAACCCTACTGACCGCAGGGCTAATTCCACAAAGCAGTTGTGTGCTGGACCTCCTCTCTCACTTCTCCCCACCAAAAACCAACCTTCGTCTCCGGGGAGCGGGCGCGGACCGTTTCCAGGGGTAGGAGGCTAATGATCGCCGCTGGCAGGGCGACAGCAACTCTCATTTCCTGGTCTTATCCCGTTGGTAGGGGTGCGCTCACCAGCTGCCCGACAGCATCCCTGCAGGCGCCCTTAACACGTGAAAACTAATTTCCCGCAATCAAGTTTTTCCCCGTTTAGCGGACCCTGAAGCTGAACATGTGCTCCCGATCAGCGATATGCAACTCATACTGAAATCCTCTTGATGATGAGTGGCGTTTGCACGAAGGCAAGTTTAGAACCACGGCGGACACTGGGTGTTGAAAATCACGACGTTTCCCACCTCCATCCCCGAGAGCAACTTAGGCTAGGGGATTCTGCGGTACTTCGCCATTTGTCTTCCGCAATATGGGGATACGGGGACGACACAACATCCAGTCCTGAACCCGGAGAGGCAACTGTAAATACTGATCTCCCCGGCCGGGAATCGAACTCGAAACCCATTGAACCAGGTGCTATAACCCATGAGCCAAGGCGTCGGATCCAAATCTTCTTAATACGTTGTTATCGAGGGACTACTCAAGGCTGTAGCGGGAATCGGTGACCCAGGGACAGTGCGTTACGACCTATACCTGAAGAATATTCGGTCATTCCCCGAAGATATTTTGTCATCTGATTGACCGCCTCCTCCGCAAATACGTGTGTGGAAAAGCCTTCAATGTGTAGTCGACAGTGAGGCCATCAGAGACGGACCCAGCGGCTCAGATATAAATCGGAATAGGAAGGGACCGTGGCATGTATAAGGAAACATTCCAGCAATCAACCAAGTCAGGAAAACCACTGAAAACGAAGCCAGGACGGCCGGGTGAGGAATCATCCCGGATGCGGAGCCTGTGTTTTACCACTGCGCTACCTCGTCAAGGATTTAATGAAATATTGTAGACATACGCCTCTGCGGTGCTTAATCTTCCCAGAAAACCAAGCCTAGTTCGCCTGTGTTCTTCTGTGTTTTTATCACTATTTCGCCTAGTCTAGTGTTTGTGATGTCGCTGTTGTGTCATCCAGCTTTGTGTGGTACATTGTTTTATTCTTAGTTGTTAACTGTGCTGCTTTAATTTTGATAAGAACATATCGGGTTATGGAAATAAACATTGCTTGTTGACAAAACCAGTAAAATGATGATCTTGCAAAACACAAAACCACCAAGACAGTTGAATGTATAATAAAGGACTGCTGTTATCATTGCAGAATAATTAACAGAAGAGCTTGTTTTATAAATCAACAAATTCAGTCAAACTTCAGTAAGTTTGATTTTCACTTATTTGTATTTCCTATGATACGACTCAATATTTCTCTTGGAATTTTTTTTTATGTTTTATAATTTACGCACGTGTTGACAACAGCCAATTCGATTATTTTATTTATTATTTTCCTTGGTTCACTCTGGATTTTCTGAGTAGACATAGCACTGAAATGGCGTATATCCACAATATTTCACTAAATCATTTACATTCAATGCATGAATCTTTCGAAGACATTACCTCAACTTCCACAGGTAGTTTACTCGATGGACACTCACTTATACAGCTGTTTCGACACGATAGTGAACAGAATATAGAGCCACGGGGGGCCTATGCTCGAGTTTCCAGTCGCATGCGATTTGGAAGCTGAATGGTGTTTTTTTTTTAGGAAATGGAGGTACGTTTTTTTTATTTTGACTTAAAATAACGAATTGCCGAACAATAAAACAATATCCACGTCCTGAAAACAGCCACTCGGCTTCCAACTCGCATGCGACAGAAAACTCGAGCATAAGCCCCCAGGCACGTATTCGTTTCTAGGTAACTCATATCTCCAAGAGGCGCATGAAAACCTACAGCAGTAGACACAACTTGCGACTTACATCCTTGTAGAGGTATTCGAGTATTGTGGGGTGGTAAAATACATAGCATGCGATGACCTACGAATGTCTTCAAATAGGGAAATAATTGCGCAGACCGCTATGGACTGGCGGACTACGTGGGATGTTGAAAGGTCCTGTTGGTCGTTCGCCACAAGGTGTGATCCGAGTTCGATTTTCGGCAGTGTCGAACCGGATTTTCGCATGTGTAAATCGTGCCGTTGGTCGGGGGTTTTTCTTGGAATCTCCCGATTCCCCCGCCCCTTCATTTTGGAGCTTTTCCATACTTACCAATATCACCCCTTACCAGTGCTGATACTGACCAACGTCTCTTCACTTCAATGTTAGCCATGCCTGAAAGGAAGGAACGGTTACGAATATATATGTAGACATAATACTTTGGAATTTTCTAATTAAGGTTCCACCGAAAATACAAGATGATGTGCCACACCGTTACCCTACATATGACCCTTTCCCACACCGTTTACAAATTAAGTCAAAAAGTTCGTAAACTAGCCATTCGTGCCAAGTTTTCACTACCGAAATATTGGGTATACTTTGTACCAGTATGGGTAACATTCAACCACCAAAAATATTTGTTTCTAGGGCTTTTGGTGAAATAAAGACACATCACGACTGAGTATTTAAAAAAATTATAATATAATACCATCAAATACAACCACTTGTCTTTCAACTATCAGCATAGAAAATACATTATTTGGTGGTGCAAAGTTACACATGCTGGTGCAAAGTATACCCAGTTTACGGTACACAAAATTTCACATCAGTCAACATGTGAAATTAAAACCGGCATACCCACCATTACCTAGGAGAAAAGCAACCCTACGTAGCGTTCCCTGGACGAACGTTTGAAGCGGCAAGGGCGAAACGGAAGGGGACGCGTAGCGCACTGCGGAGGGGGAGGGACGTCCCCAACGTTGGTAGGGGTGGGGGTGGCACGAACGTCCTTGACCCAGTAGCCGGTCCACATGGGGCGTATTGATCCCCGGCTGTAGAAGCCATCCCAGTACGCGTGCCGGTCTCCTAGGAGATGAATGGAGGGTGGAAAAGCATCATTCTCCATCCCTTCCTTCCTGTCCTGCCTTTCTCATACCATCTTCCTCCCTCTAAACATTATGAGCTGCCCGTCACGTGCTGTGCCATCTGCGTCCCACTCGCCTTCCACATATTCTGATAACTTTCTTGCTACACAGCCTCAACCCACACGCGCGCTACGTCTGTCAATTCAACGTTGCGCTCATGATTTCACACTATGTAATTAAATCGCCGACAGTCCCCGTGATTACGCAACTAAGATCGGTAAGCTGAGCCCTTTTAAAAATTAGCGTGTTACGTCTACAAAACTAACACTGTTCATACAAATACAAAATTACGATTGTTTCCCTCTGGAACGCTCTGACATCCACCTACATTCTTGTTAGTCTTTCTGATTAGATAATTTCCACTTTTAACTTCGGCTGTTAATAGCAGTCTGTCCTCACGCAGTTCATGCCTAAGGGCTTATTCTAATATCCACTACACCAACGTACAGATATTTTACAGCACCTTTCAAGCTTTACATATTAAAATTCCTGGCCCATACAGCTGGATGTGCGGGAAGCAAACATAATTCGTTATCGTTCAAGGTTTGATGGAACTGATCCAGAGCGACTTTCGGCATATCCTGTCTCTTTAGAGTATTTCAAAGAGCCAATGACATCCAGTCAGCGGCTGCTCTGTTGGTAAAAAAAACATTCTGCGGATCACATGATCGCCTGCAGCTGTGTTTTGATGTTTCAGGCAAACATATTAAGCACATTATATGATTTACTTCACACGCATTTAGTGTAAGTTGTTCTTACTATGATGCGGGACTTTTGGGCCACCCTGTAAAAATCAATATAACATACGCAATCAGCTAAGTAAGTGGCAGTGCACGTAGACATGAAAATCAAGTTGGTACGGGACGGGTAGGAATTAGGAGAGGATCAAAATCGTATAGAGAGGTCTGGTCTCTGTCTGTCCCCTCCCACCATCCCCTTCATTTCAGAGCATGTGGTACGACGTCTTAAATCAATAATGTTTTACATGCTTTTCTATCGTAAAAAAGGAGAAATAAAAACTTGTACACTTGGCACGAGGGGAAATGAAAAGCCAAGAACGCTTGCTGTGCTGAAAGATTACGTGCTGACCTACAAAGAGAAGCCCGGAGTCCAGAAGAACAAAGCAAACATGACTCACTCTCTTGTGCTACACATAAGAAAGGAGACTTTGTTTTCTAATAGCGCCACTGACATTGAACTCAATGAAAATTCTGAATATCATGTATTCCACAAAATTCACTTAACCATATACTGTACGATTACCCACCCACTTTCAATTTAAAACAGTTCGGAATTTATATATTTTCAGCTATCTGAAGAAAAAAATAGCATAGATGAATAAAGAAAATGTTGGAGGAGAAAATAACAGAAGAAAGATACGCGGAAAAATCATCGAGCTACCTGGTGTACAAGACAGAGCAACATAATACCTATACGAGCCCGCTACATGTCGTATTGTCACTGGCTGTCGAAACTAATAAAATAATGGACAAAATAACTACCCGTCTAAACCAAAAGATCACATCACCTACCACACAAACGCACGCGCGGGCACACACACACACAGAGAGAGAAAGGAAAGTACGTTAACAACTTTGCGACCTTGTAAACATGAGGAAAAATTAGAACAATGCAAGTTTTTTGCTCTTGTAAATCGCCACACAGTTATGGTTATTGGAGACGAAAATGGTTAGTAGCCAAATACTGTACGGCGACATTTACACGCACAAAGTATCAACATAGCACTGGAAATATCTCTTGTGCAGCAGATATATATTACTTATCTTACTACTACTGTTTTGAACTGCATATTATGGATGCAGGTTGAAATCCCCAGCACGTTTACTAGACGTGACATACACAAAATAATACCTGGACGTAAAGCGCACGAGGGAACTATCTCCGTGCAGTGTTGTCACATTGTGTAAATGTGCACGTAAAATGTCGTACAACATTTTACCACTTCGGCCCTATGTTTTCGATCCCAATCTAGCACAGGATTCGCGTTGGGGGATTATTATGCAGTTGATTGTGGACATCCTGACGTATATACATTGGCCCAAATAGTGTGTTTCTTAACTTATGGTACACATACATAATTACAATGTGTGTGTGTTGCGAGCCGCGACTTTCTTGCTGAGAAGATACAGTGCCGGCAGAAATAAGGGACCTCCATGCGCACTGTACGGCTCATGTTACCTTTTGTAGCGCCGCAACGATTATCGTGCGCGCAATGAAAGCTGATATAGCCGCGGTAAAAATAAAGGACTCTCGGCGTGTATTGTGCTGCTCATGTTACCTTTTTGCGACGTGCGGCAGCGGTCACCTGCATGCCTACTTCGAGTTTCGTAAAAGACTATACTCCATCCATTCTAAGGTTGCAGCTAATTCATGCAAGTGAATAACAATAAAATTTTTGTACAGCATACATTTTTTTGAAATATTAGGAAAAATATAAGGTAACTGTATTAGGCACACACACAATGCGAGGAATCAAAATAAAATTTAAATGCTTTGATTTATTTCGTTAGCAATTATTATTTCTGCTGCAACCTTAGACTGGATAGAGTACAGAATGACAGCATATATCATGGTCTAGAGTATTCCTGTGTGTGCTCTCTTCTAAAGAATGGTGCTTATCTCAGAGCTGCTAGAAGGATGTCGTATCTGGAGAATTATAGACTTTGAATTAAGAGTATAAAAGAAAGTTGCGGCAGAGGTCCGGAGAGGTCTTGGCCAGCAGGTGTCTGGTATGAGTTGTGGCGAGAAGAATTCAAGAGAGTTTAGCGAAATTGTCTGCGGCAACGAATAGTGCGACGAGGGAGTTTCAGGGCCTCAAGAGGACTGTCGGAGTGTTTGTTAGGATAGTGGGTCAGCCATTTCTAAATGGTGAGAGAGACAGAGGCATTTAATGTACAGAGAACTTGTAGAGGACTGCGATCTTGTTATTTAGATTTTATAACCATTATGTGAACATTAGTTATTTGTGTCGTTTGAAGTTTTATTTAATAGTAGTAATTAAATCATTTGTGACAAGAGATAATTTTGGTGTAGATAACTGCAAATAAATTAGGTTAGCTTAAATTATGTTATTACTTATTATCTTTGGTTAAAGACCTCCATCCTTCAATCTACCTAGCGCAATTTGTAACTATATATATGCATACTCAAGTTGGTCGTAAACCACATGGGTGGTAGATAACGTGAAAAGATACATTATTTGTTGGAGAACATTTCTCCGGAAATAGTATCCTGCAAAGGTGCAGGGACAAAACACGAGTTTGCAATTTGAATTGCGAGCACTCCGAGGCGCCAGTCCAGTGGCTGAGAGGGTGAACGATAGCAGCCAAATTTAAAACAAAATAACTGGGCAAATGCGGGCGGTAGATTATTCGGCGCATGCGCAGAGTGTGTCAAACAAAGCACATCTTCACAACAGATGTTCCAAATTCCGACGTCCTACCTCAACGCAGGCGTTGCAACGTCGAAGCATGTTGTCTGGCACTCTTTGAAACTCTTGCGGTGCCCTCACGCAGCTGTTCGCAACCCGCCGTAATACATTGTTGTAAATCCAACTTTGTCTCAACCGGCGCCATAATGTGGCCCCATAGAATATAATCGAGAGGGTTTAGATCCAGAGAACGAAGGGGCCAAGCGACCGAACCACCACGTCCAACCCACCGTCCAGGGGGGAAGGGTTAAATATCGCTTTTTATGGGTGCAACGCAAAATTTGCACCTGCGTTGCTTCTGCTTGCGTTGCATTGGAATTATATACTCACGTAATGCCATAGAAGAAGTATTTAACTCGTTCTTGCGCCGACACAGCGCAACGCAAGTGCAGAGCAAGTTAAACGGGTCCTCTTATGACATTACGTGAGTATATAATTCCAAGGCAGCGCAAGCAGACGCAACGAAGGAGCAAAATTTTGCGTTGCACCAATAAAAGGTGATATTTAATCGGCTTCCAGGAAAGTTGTAGTTTATATGTTGTCGCACAGCACGTATGTAGTGGGCTGGCGCACCGTCATGCAGAAACCACGCGTTGAACCAGACGGCTAGTGGCACATCGTCAACAAATCCGGGAGGATATGTTGCAGAAAATTAAGGTATGTATTGCCGTCGAGTCGCTGGGGTAGGACATGTGGCCCAATCAAACTGTTGCGAACAATCCCTGCCCACACATTTACTTGAAACCGCCGCTGGTGTGTTGCAATGTGCGTTGTGTGCAGATTCTCGTCGCACCACACGTGGCTGTGTCTGATGTTAAACATATCGTCAGTGTAAACTTTGCCTCGTTGTACGTCAACACTGTTTCACTGAAGTGAGGGTTTTCAGTTTACTGTGCGATAAACCACTGGTAAAAAGAAACTCATCTTGGGAAGTCTGCTGGCTCCAACGCCTGCATTGGTTGACGATGTTAAGGATGCACCTAGCTGTTCGTGGAAAACCTACCACACGGTGTTGTGACTAACGGGAATTTAAGACTCCCAGTCTCACACAGCCTCTGGTCGTCCTGTCTGGTACACGTCTGTTAGGACAGCGCTCACGGTAAATGCAGACTGCTACTGCTGCAGTTATTCTTGCCTCTCCACACACCATGTGTGTATCAGTCATTTCTGCTAATGTCCATTGTGGCATGCTGTTACGGGCGCGGTTCACCTCCGTTTTCAACGTCTTTATTTATTTTTATATTGTACCAGATATTTTTTCTTATTTTATACATAAATTGTGATTAATTCTTCCACTTAGAAAACTTTTGTATCTCTCTTAATTTTTATCGTAATGAGTCGTAAACGTCAAAATTTGGACTTTACGGTTTTAAGTACGCCACTAAAACCAACTGACATACCAAACTGAAAAAATCCACACGATATAACAATGGTGTAGGCTATGATTTGACACATAAAAACAAAAAATATATATACATTTTTGTATTTCTGAAAAATTTGATATTTTTAAAATTAAAATTTTAAAATGCTGTATTTTTTATTAAATACAAAAGTATTTTAATTTTGTTTTAATATATGTCAAATCATAGCCTACAACACTGTTATATAGTGTGAATTTTGTCGGTTTGGTATGTTAGTTGGTTTTAGTGGCGTACTTAAAATTGTAAAGTGCAAATTTTGACGTTTACGACTCATTACGCAAAAACTATGAGAGATACAAAAGATTCCTAAGACGCCGATTTAATCACAATTTATGTCTACAATAAGAAAACAAATTATCTGGTATAAATATAAAAATAAATAAAGACGTTGAAAACTGAGGTGAATTGCGCCCTTAATGTTCGCAAAATCCGTTATCGCAATATCGCGCGCATTCAACTGTCAACCGTCAATTTTGCACTAATCATACAAAACGAAACATCAACGAACTACAAGCAAACATTAACTGTACTGTACAGCAGGCTGCAGGTTGTTTCTGCCTGTAGGCACATGTGTGTGGCCTCCTTCCTCCCTTCAACAAAACCCGATATTTGATTGCAGAGCAACAACGCACCGTATTAGCCACTGGACTAGCGTCACGGAGCGAACGCTATTCAAATTTACGCACTTGTGTTTGTCCCTGCACTTTTGCAATATGCTATTTCCGGACAAATGTGCTCCAATAAAGAGGGTTTCTTTTCACGTTGTCTACCACCCATGTGATTTACTACTATTCATTCCTTTCCCCGCTCTATAATTCCGGCACTGCTCCATACTCCATCATGTCACCCCTCACCAGCGCTGAAGACCTCGATTTTAAGCGCTCACCAAAATCTCTCACACACCATTCATTTCCGGACAACCTGCACATATTATATATGTGTATATATGCAAGCGTGTGTATATGTGTGTACACTACCACACACTTAACACCTCCCCCCTTTAATTACAATGTCCAGGAATGCCTGTGGGGTGTAGCTGTAGCTCAAGCAGTATATTCAGGAGATGGTCTAGGTAATACGCACGTCACGAGAAGCAATCCGAGGCTCAATTGGACGGTGTTATGCATCAGCAGACTATGCACCAATAGTAAAGGATCAGTAAAACACGCTAAAACTTTTTCATATTTAAAACAGTCTTACAAAAATATTTTACTCCTTTGAAGTCGCTATTTATAACAACATGACACAGGAATATAACTTCTTATTTAAAGCTGATTTAAAAATTAAGAAATTTTTATACATGCGTAAGAATTGGTACATAGTATATTGATGCACATCACCGTCCAATGATCTCTTACTTTTGTGGGTAGACTGTACTTCACTACGAGCAGCAGACTGTGTGATATCCTTTAAAGGAAATCTCGTTACTAATAATAAGAAGAGTTCGGCTACTGGCGGTAAGCAGCATACGCTTTTCAGCTAAACATGACGCAGGCTAGCGCTAAAGTCTGAAAGAGAACCGAGGATCCCACGTGCCCTCGTTCAAAGTATCTCTCAAATTCTCGGAAGTGCGCTATCTACTAAGTCGGCGAAGCGACGGCTTCTTGGAAACACCATAATTGGCCCTGTTGACGGTTCCAGTGTCCGTTTCCTGTACGACGAGGCAAGACACGTCGTTACCAAAGCAAAGAGATATTTATCCATTACTGCGAGCTTCGTCGCATGTACAGGATTTGTCTGGCGACAACTCAGCAAAATAAATAAGTCGAGAATGTATTTCAAATGTATCTCAGTGAAGTGAATATACGCGAAGTAATGTAAACATGAAAATACCTTAAAAAAACACTAATGTAAAGAAAATCAAAACAATTCTACAAGACTCACATTAGTTAGACACTATTCAAAGTTTAATCGTTAAATATAAAGAATATGTTGATTTCATATCTGAAGAAACGTAATTTTAAAGTCGGTTTTAATGAACGCATTACTCCCACAGCAAATTTATCATACAGACATTTATTAGCAACCAAATACCGTACATATGCTGATTAACATTGTATTGTGTCTATATAATAATGTTACTTGGTGTTAGCAAAAAGAAACGATAACGACTTACAATGTACATATTATATCTAATTTATAATTGAAATTGTTTTTCAGGCAAGACATGTGTATTGCCATGGATGAAAAGTAACCATCGGCACGCTCAAAGAATATGCAACAAATTCCAGAAAGAAGGCCACAAATACGTCGCAATGAGATGAAGTGAGTGAACTTCCAACTTCAAATCTAAATACAGGCTAGCTTTGTTTTTTTAGTTATTTTATTACCTGATAAGTAAACTGAGACAGCGTCAGTAGCAAAATACATATCATCCTTGATTAAGTGCGTTGGTCCCGTACAATTCACCATCATCCTCAACAAATGAAAATGGTCGTAAATCTTTTCCACGGGTTTTCACCCATTTACCTTCAGCACATTATACGGATGCTACTAGGGAAACCTCAATAAGGTTATGTTAATTAACTTACGTGCTATATGAACACGACGTTGATACAGCACAGTAACACAATCACTATCCGACACTGCCTAAACTGTAGCGACATTAGTAAACGGGCGAATTGGACACTTCGTTCGTTCGCAGCATCTGGTACACTGGGCGGACTCTTGAGTTCAACTTCTGCTCATTCGTGTCCATGACGCAGAATGGTACAAATTAGGTGACCAAACTAGCTCGTTGCACATCTCTACATAGCCAACTTTTCGAGCTGTGGCACGAATTTAATATTTTCTCAGTTGTCTCTCAAAGTGTACAGAATACTGACGCTACATTCGGATGAATTACCTACTTTTCATCAACCCTTGATCTATACTTGGAAACTGTAAAATATGCAAAAAAATTGATGTAAGTTACATTTTGAAGAGTCCGTGTAAAAATTTATGTTCTACCACGCTCTACACAGATTAGTTTTCCGAGAACAGACAACGCGCGAATGTTCATTCAAAGAGAATGTTGGTTGGCAACAGCAAATAACGAAGCTGGTGGGTGAGAAAGGAATGTTCGAGAGGAGATAGCTGGCGTGGGAGGTGTGTGAGAGGACGCTTCCGAGAAGTGGTCCAGGATACGACAAGTGTGCGGGCGGAGGCTGTAATCAATCCTCCTTCAGTTACGCCGTCTACATACACACTTCCCGGAAGTCGTCACACCAGCTACTCACCCTCTACTGCATTACAGTACCTTCACAAATGAAATGATACGTATATTATTAAGCCTCGGTTACAATCACAATATTGCATAGTTTTATTTTGTTTTCTTTTAATTCTCTTCAGGAAAATTTCATATCTAGGATTATACCGCAAATTTTATTTCATCTAGCGGTACCTACAGTACAGTCATTGTGATTTAGCTGTTACCGTATAGTTACGCTACTATCTGTGCGACAATTTTAATTACCTTCATTACTTTCCGGCCTAACTGCGACCTTATTATACACTACCAGCTAAATCGCCTGTCTATACTAGAAAGCAGATAGAAATAGAATTTGCGGCATAGCCACCGAATTAATATTTTTCTTTTCAAAATTGCAAAAAAAAAAAAATGGTGCAAATACGAGTTTTAAAATTATTATTAAAAGTACGTGAGAAAAAAAACTGTGAGATACACTATCAAAAGAACATTCCGAAACTAACGAGAGGATCGGACAAAAATACTCAGAAGATAAGAAAAAGTTAACGTCTTACATTGAAGAGTGTTCTAGTTTTTGATAAGGGATAAGATACGGCATCAATTTAAGAGAAAGAAATCAACAGACACGTACATTAAAGCAACCGTTCTTTAGTACAGCGTATCATCTTGGACTCAGCCGGGGACACACTATCGACACGTCACGTCACATCACGTGATCTCCCATGACGTGAGGTTGCATGAATGTGACGTGACGTGCCAGACATGCACACACTACCCTCACGTCACACAGTCGTTATAACAGTCATTGCGAGTGCAGTTCAAGTAGTTGATAGGAAAGTGAAAAATACGTCGAAAATGTATGTGTGGCCGAAGCGACCAATAAAATGGTCGGGCGAGGAAACGTTTGGATCCGTGATATCAACATGAAACGTAAAATGAAGGGTGCATTTCATAATTTAATCAAGCCACTTGAAAGCACCCTAGCCGCTATGAAATGTACTTTAGAATATCAAAGGAGGATTATTTATTCCTGCATACTGCATGGTCTTATCAGGGAAAAAATTCTTACATGAAACGCACAATTCCATGATGCGATCAGAACGGAAGAAAAGCTAGCAATTTGTTTAAAGTAAGTAACAACACAAATGTCTAAAAAAAAAGGTGTAAATTTCACTAACTGTACATAGAAAATTATTAATGATAGATTAAAGGCAAAATCCTGCAAAGTCCGGCTCACTCTGCAAAAGAACATGTAACGTAACCATAGTAAAAGAGTTTCTCTAAAATCTCTGTTACACTTCATACAGGCATCTCAGTTCGTAACTGTCGTAGGTAGTGCAATTTTCTATAGAAAGACAATAAACCATCTATCTAGGCATACTATGTTTAGCTTCCGTTGTATCTAATAAATTAGGTAATACATAAATTGCAGAAAATTGCTTAAAACAGCACTTACGTACCAGACCTGCAAAATTTCCTCAAAATAATATGGCCAAGTACGGCACCGCAAACGCTGTTCAATCTTTGGACTTTAATCGCGTGCAGGTAAGTTTTAACTAGGTACGTTAATACTGGTATTACAGAAAACAGTAGACAGCTTATTCTGTTCTTATTTGTATTTTCCAGGTTCCTGCCCATTGGCAACTCCTACTGAAGTCTCGCATTCAAATACCGTCTAGGATTCAGTACTGTCGGACTGATACTGCGAACAGTTTGTGACGCTGCCCTAGGTGGAGAATTTCATTAACTGTCAAACGACATAGCCTTATACATTTACATTATCATGAATATTACAATTTAGCAAGTTAACGTCCTTGGACATTGTTTCAAAATGTTTATATTATAGTGCATGCATACACATATTTACTTAAGGGGGATGGAAAGGCACACAGAAAAATATTTTGTCAACCTCACCAAAATGTTTGTAGTGTTAACAAATTTTTTTTTTTTGCAGTCATTGCAAAATTTTACTGTGGATAGCAGAAATTTCAAAAAAATTTAAAGGTCCATAATGACAAAATATTTTATGGTGACCAATAATCTTTTTTTTTTTGTACGCTGTCGGAATGCTGTCATTTTTACATTTTGCAAAATGATAATATATAGGCCTCTATGATAAGCGAATTTTAAAAATATTTGCGTTTTCATTTGAAAATAATATTAACATCCGTAAATCTCTCGTGCGGAGATTTCCACATAGTAAAATTGTTTTCAAATTAAAACGCGAGTATTTCTGAAATTCGGTTATCGTAGAGGCCTAGATATTATAATAAATTACAAATTATAAAAATTACAGTTTTCCAATTTTGTAGATTTTGTAGTTTGAAGCCCTCATTTTTCTAAAACCAGTTTTTAATATTTTACTCGATTGTAAAGCATACTACCGTATACAAACGTTCGTTGATAAAATATCTACCCGACAAAAAAAATCTAATCGAACTTTGATGAGTAGTTCAGAATTTATTGACGACTGAGTATTCCAGCCGTCCGCTTGACATGGTACCTTTCCATAAATACCACTTAAAGGCTTGCCCCTTTATTAAGCCTGCAATATAAATGTTTGCGTATGTAATTTATATTTTATTTGCTACTCCTTCCCTATCTCTTCCCAGGTGTTGCCTCTCATATGTTGACCTCTGTAGTGTTCTGACCTTGTATCGCAATATTGCACAGCTTCTATTAGCATTCCCTCCATACCGAGCACTAGTAACGTAGCTCGCGCCTCACGAAATGTGCGCTACAACAGATCATGTGAGCGGCGTGAGGTGCTCGTCCTACCAGATTTCTACGTGACGTCACGTGACATGCGTACGGTGACGACAGTGTGCACCAGTGTCATTACAATCCAGGCTCAACTGACTGCTCACATTTCGCCCGCACGCGACACACCACGTGAGTTCACGTGACGTGACGATAGTGTGTCCCCGGCTTTAATAGGTTGTCAACGGTAATGCATCCTAGACGTGTTTAACTGGAGTAAAGTCTGGAAAGCGAACAGGCCACGGCAGCAGACGCTTATTACCTATATCGTCCATGTCGTCTACCAATCCAGCCTTGCGTGGACGGGCATTATCACCAATGTAACGGAACGACTCACCAATGGCACCAGAACAAGGACGTATTCCTCACTGGTTTTGTCCCATCCCTTTGTTATTCTCCGTACATAGCAGTGGGAACAGCATTTAAGAAATTAAAATCACGTTTTCACATTAGATTGTCATGTAGTCATTATTTCTCCACGTTATTTAAATACTGTTACAGTGGACAGTCCTACGGTCCGATATGGTTGACTGTCAGTTTTAGGCCATGGTCACACGATGATGATCAAGTGCGATTGAATCATAATTGTATACGTATATGAAATAGTGTTAGTTTTGCAGACGATACTTGCGAGTGCAGTTTCCTCTTAGTAAACAATTTTAACTTTCACAGTTTTCTCAGAACGGCGCGTCAAATTAAAAATTTGCATGTTTTGCTGCCATGCAAATAGTGAAACCCAATTGACTTACGTACGTGAAATAATTCACAGTGAAATAACAAGCAAATTTATACTTTGACATCCCGTTATGAGAAGACTGAGAGCTACAATTGTTTCGTAATAGTAAAATTTACTCACAAGTATAGTCTACAAAACCAACAATATTTCATAAAAATATAAAATTATGATTTTATCGCACTTGAACACTCTTTAAGTCCACAACATGTTTGGTTGAAAACATTCTGCAGCCATGTTGACAGGCGTTTAAATTTTTTTTAGTCTCAACACACATAGAACTTGAAATTTACCGCATTTAGCTACTGTAGGCCTACATCTACACCAAACACAAGTTGCATTTTATTTATTATAATGGGAAAACATGATTTAATAACTAATCTATCGCATTAAACAACCAAGTTTATTGCATTTAACGATTGTGAAATTCGCAAAAAATCCGCCATATTTGTTACCCTTCAGGCAGTTAATAGGAGAGGATCACATGCGATATATGTTCGAAAACTAATTATGAAATTGGTTACTTTGAAGGAGAAGATAACGCGAACTTTTGTACCCGCTACATATGATGAACATGTTTAAATAAGCCAGCTCCGCGTTTAGTATGACCGCGGCATGAGTGTACTTACATTTAAATCTTCTAGATTACTTGCCCGTTACTACCAAGTCTGTAGCAAAGCTGCCTGTCTCAGTACTTGGGCTGAATTCCAATAACCTAACAGGTACTGCAATTATCCATAGCGACATCCTACGCATTTCCCTTTCCAGGAGTTTCTCTCGCCGTTAATCTCAGCTAAGTGCTAGGCTACTCCATAAACTTGATTCCTGTACGGTCTTTCGCTACCACTCACAAAACTAATTGTTTCTCAACGTGAGTTTGATAAACTTCTATATCTTTAAGCTGTGAGAAATCTTTTATCATACCTAATGAATATTTTATTTCACAAATTTGTTATCTTGATGTCTTAACTCATCCTAAATTTAACTGTTAGGAGTGCACTCTGGAAAATTTAAAGAGTTTTACTTATCCCTTTAAAAACAATATGAACAAATAAAAAACGTGTTATAGATTGCACCAAGTTGTTTCTTGTATATAAAAGCAAAATTTAAATAAACTAATTGTTTTGATTCTGTCTCTGAACTGAAAATGAGTTTTTTACTTGAGTTTTTTATTTGCATGTTTAAAATGTTTTTGTTTGTAAACAGTTTCCGTCAGTAATTGACTTTCCTAAAATGTGAGCGTCATCGTTTTTCCTACTTGTAAACACATAACATTAGCAATTGTTTTATACAAACAATATATTATTTCCTCAAAAAACCCTCAGAGTTTGCTAAAAAATTAAAGCAAGGTTTGTCATTCTTGTTTTTTTTTTTTTTTTTTTTTTTTTTTTTTTTTTTTTTTTTTTTTTTTTTTTTTTTTTTTTTTTTTTTTTTGAAGAATATGCAGTATTTGTTGTGTAAGTTTTAGTGACACTTTAAGCAAAGCTCAATCATAAGAAATATAAACAGAATTTTATTTTATTTAATACTGCGTCCTGTGGATTTTTGTGAAGGTAACTTTTTGTGGCAAATTTGCCCACGGACCTCTGGAAACCAAACATGTGCGGAGAATTGAAAACCACTTTAATAGAGAACCAGATACATTCGGACACTTCACGGATATCGGTTCAGCGATAGACTCCACTCATGATCGCCAGGCTACCGAGACTGCATCCGTAGCGCAGTCCGTTAGGAGCCGTTTTACGTTGCGAGAGGTCCTGGGTTCGAATCCCACCTCGGGCATGGATTTTGTGTTGTCCGTTCACCTCACTTCACCCTCATCGGTTGTTAAGAGGCCGTGTCAGTGTTTCAGGCGCATGTATGCAACCCACATTTACACCATATAAATCAAGGTTAATATTAATATCGCTATAGCAATAGCACTATTACACATATCAACATTATATTCGCACTTTATCAAAGAAACTGTCGTTCTTAATTTCGTTGCGTTCTGCAAAACATAGTATAAAAACGGTTATATTACCAACGTGACACAAAAAAAGTTTAGCAAAATTAGTCGTCAACCATTCCTTACACTTGACTTCTGCGAACGCAGCGAAAATAAAAACGACTGTGTCTTTGATAAAACACGAAAATAATGTCGATATGTGTAATGCGCTTATTGCTATAACGATAGTAAGATTCTCCTTTATACAGGGTGGCCAAGAATAAGTGTTACAAATTGATAGGGATGGTAGATGTGCATGTTTGGAACATATTTTATTAAGGAACCCATGTCCGGAAATGCATCCTTATACCTGCAATGGTGCACCAAAGTAACAGGGGTAGGCAGGCAACCTGGCGACAACAAGCCAGTGAAAACATCTGTTGTGTTGTGTTATGTACTAC